>JAAGNO010025037.1:67116-101037 GCA_033439905.1 Ceryle rudis
ACTGTCACATATTAATTCATTTAGGGGAATGAGAAGTTGTTTTGAACAAAAAAATGGAATATTTGTATTAAAAAAAAGTTAAGCCAAAATTTTTTTGGCAGTGTCAATACTTTTCTTTCAAAATTTAAAAGGTTTTTGAAAGCAATTCATTCTTAAAAAGCCTCAGCTTCAACAGCTTGCCATTTTCCAAAGGAAAGTGTTTCATCCCAGAGTTCTCCAACATCTCTAGACATTTCTCTAGTGTTAGGCCAGCACATATGGGAAGTGTACATTTCCACTGGCTGCATCAAAAATTGGTTTCAGGACACAGATGTTTGCAGTACAATAAAACTACTAATTTGTATTTGAGTATTAACTTATTTTCAGATCTTCCACTATGGAAAAGTACATTTTCTCCAATTTTCCATCTTCCCTCTTTATAACAACACTGGTTTGCTTTTCCTGCCAGAGTTGTAGCATCATTAAGAACCCAAGTTAAACAAATCCCTAACTTTTCAGAAGTTTTATCAAAAAACCAACTTTTCTGTATTGCCAAAAACGTAGAATTCAGCATTCCATCCATTCAGTAAATTATACTCTACTTTATGAGTACCTGTGAAGGAACAAATTGAAAGAAAGAGAAGTTGTATCATAATTCAAGTCAATTCTGTATTCTGTGTAGTTCATAATACTCCTGAGTATTTCATATTTCATTCCACTTAAAGCCGGCATTGTCAATTGTTTAGATAACAAGCCCGACTTCAGCAGTAGTTTCACATCTCTCAGGGAAGATGTTGCAATGATTTTTTCTGTTTCATACATGGTGTAGGATCTTAAGACCATGATTTAATGTCTCTTTCAATTATTTTTTAATATGTTTGAACTAGGGCTTTTATGTCATTCCAGTTTAGCATTTAATGCTTAAAGATATGTTCTTAGGGTGAAACTTTTGATACACAGATGCCACTACAAATTTTGAGACAGATTCAGTGAAGCTGGGTTGTCAGTTTCTGTCCAGGCAGACCAGACTGGCTGGAGTTTTTTTCATTCTTTTTTAGGGACTTCTTACATAAAAACATAACATAAGCACTGAGAAGTTTTATTTCTGATATAGAGTGGAACATGTGAGGTTCCAAGTGAGTTCAGAAATCAGACCTTTTACTCCAGGTCTTTTATACTATAATTTCTGGGGAAGTTCAATGACTGGGCACAGATATCCTGGTTTTGGAAGGACATGGACTTGATGGAGTGGGTCCAGAGGAGGGCCACAAAGATGATCAGGGGGCTGGAACACCTCTCCTATGAGAACAGGCTGAGGGAGATGGGATTGTTCAGTCTGGAGAAGACATGGCTTCAGGGAAACCTAATAGCGACCTTCCAGTACCTGAAGGGAACTTACAAAAAGACTGGAGAGGGCCTGTTTACAAAGGCCTGCAGTGAAAGGATGAGGGGCAATGGTTTTAAATTAGAAACGAGTGGATTTAGATTAGAAATAAGAAGGAAGTTCTTTACCATGAGAATGGCAGAGCACTGGAACAGGTTGCCCAGGGAGGTGGTTGAGGCCCCATCCCTGGAGACATTCAAGGTGGGGCTTGACAGAGCTCTGAGAAACCTGCTCTAGTTGATGATGTCCCTGCTCTCTCAGCAGGAGGGGGTTGGACTATGACCTCTAGAGGTCCCTTCCAAACCAGACATTTCTATGTTTCTACGAAGATGTCTCTCTGCACTGTACTCAGAAGACCTTCTCTTTCTGAAGATTGTTAATTCTGAGAGGCATTTCAGTATTTATCTCTTTTTCCACCAGATCAAATAATTTCAGGTCTGTGGGATAAACCTCTAGTCCAAGTAAAACCAACATCAATGATAGTTAAGCTCAGTTAAGTCCTTTCATCAGTGTCAATATGACTTGCCATGCACTTTACTGCCTGCTTCATCAGTAATAAACACCGTGGATACTCCCCAGAGCAGAAAGCAGAATTACAGTTTATTTGGAATCTGGTGGGGTTTTTAAGCTTTTTATGCAATAATAATGCAGCTGGAAGTTTCTGGATTAATTTTCCATTGCAAGTTGATTCCAGTTTTTACAAGCATCTCACACTTTTATTATAGCCTAAATGTGCTGTGTGAGATATTAATACATTAGAATCAGTGAGTGATCTGCAAAACTGTTCCCATTATTTTATAATTGTTAGACAGAGATTGTTACAGAATTAATCAGTTTAGCAAAGATTGATTGCTGGATACAGATCTCTTTCCCACCGGGCAGAAAATGGTGGGTCAGATCCATGCCTGCCTGTAAAATGTGTTTTCAAGTGAGTCATCAAAATTGCTTAGGCAGCCTGTGGAAAGAGGTAAGAAATTTCAAAAGACAGTCCTTGACATCTGAGACACTGGTCTTCAGAGGCAGCAGGTCATGGTTTGGAGGCAACTGTGGACTGGAGTCAAGAATAAAAAAAAACAAAACACCAACAAAAAAGATCAATTAGATATCTCACTTCCATGAAATTCTGCAAAGTCATTACCACACTGTTACTTCCTTCTCATATGCAGCCTGAAAATAGACATGTCATGTAAACAAAATGATTCTTACCACGTAAGAAAATTTGTACAGAAAATTGCATGTTTTTCACCAAATGATCCCAGAATATTTCACAGTGACACCAGGTGCACTGTCACAAGCTACCTCTACCAGTGTACATGTTAAGACTTGAACAGACATTAACAAAGTTGTAGCTCTGCTGAATTCATTGTATTGCATCTCTTTTACCATTGATAGACTCTATCCTCTGAACAGACATTTTTTTCCCCATTAGAAGTTGGGAGTTTTACAGTTAACTACAGAACAAGTTTACTAATTCTTGAACTTAAAACCAGAACAGATTCTATGCATGGGAAAATGACTCCCCAGTTGTAAAGAATCATCCCTGAAAGATGCAGCTGTAATTGCTTCAGAATGGTATTGAGAACATACAAAATAATATACACATTTAAGCTATAGAGACAAATCATTAGAACAAATCAGAAAATATGTAATATAAGGCAAAGTTTCCTTCTGAGGTCTTCTACATGCATTCCAATACTGTTGAAGGAGGCAATTTTCCCTTACTTTTCAAGGACACAAAGAAATTCCAGATGGCAATAGGCTAATTGTGAATGAAGTCCAAATATAAACCAGTGGGAAAGCTGCAATCACAAAACAATCAGACATGATTCCATTACAATCCTGCAGCTAATGCTTCACTGATTCATCACATCCTGACTAAGGATATTTCCACAGATGTTTTGAGCAATGAGGAAAAATCTCCACAGGGGCTCAGCAGGCGAGTGGCCAGGTTGCAGGGTTGGCGGGCATTACAGCAGTGCCGTGTTGACCATTCCAACCAATTGTTGGTCCCTACAGGCTTTGTCCCCCTCTGTGCTACTCCAGTCACTTCATCTATTAATTTGTGAACCTTCTTTCCTTTCTCACTCCCAACAGACTTATTAGCAAAAGCTTTTGTACTCTTTGGAAAAGCTTTCGGAGATTCTGAATTATTGGGGTTTTGATGAGGGTCTTTTTGTTTGTATATCTTATCGATTAAGTTCTCACACAATTGCAAAAGGTTGGTAAATCTCTAAGATAAGATCAAGATTGTCCTCTTTACATTGCGAAACCTGGACATATCTTTACTTTTACAAGCAGTAATTTCTGTTGACTGCATTTACAGATGAGTTATAATCCCCAACTCTAATTACATTCCATGTAATCATCACAGACTTAAATTCTAGTTAAATGGTTCCATCCAGCTTTTCCAAATGTTGACTTTGATGCACATTCATTATTTTCTAGCTCACACTACTTATGAGTCATCTATTACTGTAAATGAAAAAAAAAAAGTAAACAAAGACAACAAATATTTTATAAACTCTCTTCCTCTCTGGATTTCCAGAGAGAAAATTTATTTCCAAACATCCTTCTCCAGGGCAACTATAAAAGAAGTAGTAGCCTTTGATATATATATATATGTCTCCTGTATAATCGGTGAGATTTTACCACAACTTCTCACTAACTACATGGATCTTTGCCTCTTACAAGCTGTACTAAAGTCAAAGACTCTCTAGAAAATGTCTTGAAGCTTCAAATTTTTTTTTTTTTTTAAATTGGCTGTGAAAATTAATACATTATTTTATTCCTATCCTCAGATTTAACTCGAACTGCTTAAACCTTACAATCTTTCATGCTCTATCACCTAAATAGTAGGATTTTAGTTTCAACAGCACTCCAGTCATTTCAGTGGAACATATCCCTTCAAAGTCTGATTTTGTTTGATGCGTTTTTCTGCTTTAAAATATTTGAATACTCCAAGACCATTATGGTGTGAGAACCAGACAATTGTTCAGACATAAAGCCACAATGTGCTTTCATGCTATACCATCTTTTCAATCAGAACTAAGAATTTATAAATTAAGATAACACTTATCTCAAAACAAACAAACAAACAAATAACAATAAAAACACCTGAACACCACAAAAAGTGAGAAATGCAGAAAAAAAGAGCAGCACTCATAATGTTCAAATATTTACCCCAATGGGGATTGTGTTTGTTATTTTAATCAGTAAAAGAATATTATAAAACTACACAAGAATTCATAAATAAGTTCTAACTACACAGTGCATTTCATCTGTAGTATATTTGTTCTCTCATATAGAAAGACATAATTTCAGAAAGGCATCAGACACCTTGTCTTCACTTTTATTGAAACAGATATAAAATGCTAATTCCAAGAATAAGAAACACCTTCCCTATGCACCAGTTAATTATCCAGCAAAAGTTGTCTGTAATTATTCAGTGGAGCTCTCATGTCCTTCAGTATTATAAGTAAACAAATAAGAAATTGTACTATACCAAAATTTAAATGCAGGTAAGTACCATACTTCCCAACACATACAGAAAAGGGAGGGCTACTTTCAGGTTAGTTTTATTATTTTCTCATATAGAAAATATAAATTATTATGTTGTCTCCGTACATAACCTTCACAAAATTGTTCTATCACTGGAAAACGTTAAAAAACAGTGCAACAACAACATCCCTGCTCCCCCACTCCCCCAACACTTACTGCCAGCCAAATATTCATACATTTTCCAGTTTGTTATCCATGGACATTTTTTGTTATTGCATACAAATCTTTAATAGAAAGCAGACAGATATATTGCTAAAGCTTTTCACATGCTAATAAACATAACTCAAGTTGCCATTACATCACTTCCCAACAATATAAACATTTCTTATTTCAAGGACCAGGGTCTGGAACTCTACTTACACTAAATACTACCTACTCAGCAAGCAAGCTCATTCACGTAAAACAGTAAGGCATAAATCATAATTACTAGAGTCTAAAACAGTAACTGCATGACACTGGCTTAAGGTTCATGATGTTGATTAAAAGGTAAACTATTATGCCACACAGTTTTGTCGAATAGATTTACTTCTAGACAACATCTAAATGACACTTTTAATGATACTTGGAAACCGTTTCCAAGACTTTGTAGAATAGGTGTGTAAGCAAATGACAGCCTGACAAAAGAGAAGCCTCAAAGTCTTGAAAGCCTTGAAATGTACAGAAAACTGAGCTCATTGAGGGCTTGCCTATGCGTTACTGTAGTGGATGGTCTATGGCTTATTCACCCCACCTAAACACAGAGAATGAAACATGGATCATAATCTTTCATCTGTGGTAGCTTTGGCCCACTAGCATGGGAATAGCTACTGCAGGTTTGACAGAAGGCCATCCCACACCAAGCCACCGGAGCAGGCTCATGCCCTGTCAGTCCGTATTATAATAGGAACTGGGTCAATGTTTGTTTTTCCCAAGTATCTTGTTCACTGAAATCAGCAATTTTGTGACCACTGAAACTTTTCACAAATTCATATCTAAATTGCTAGTAAGATCTGAATGAGGACAAGAAAGGTTTTAGTTTTTGTTTCCAAGTGGTGTATTTAGACCACATGCAGTTATGTTTGAATTTTAAATATATTCAGAAGAAAAAAAAAGCCAAATGAGCAATTTCATTTCAGCAAAAGAGAAAGTTTTGTTAACCTGAAACAAAAGTGTTGAGGGTCTCTCTTTTATATAGTAATTGGAAATCTTTTCACTCTGGATCAGTGGAAATTACATGTTCAGTATGTTTGGGTTTATACACCTAACCGAAAGATCAATTGTTTGCACATCTGTATACCAGAAGGTCTACAAGAGCTGCCAGAAAATTCTAAGAATGTCCTCTACACCGAAGGTCTACAAGAGCTGCCAGAAAATTCTAAGAATGTCCTCTACACCTTCATCCTTCACCCTTTCTTACACCTCAGCTAAACTTCCTCCATCACCCTTTGCTCAGAATCTGGTCCTTGCCATAGGTGATCACATTTGAGCTGTATCTAATCATTGCAAATCCTTTATGCCCAACATGTGACATCGAAGTGGGGACTTCTTTGCCTACCCATAGAAGTAAAAATCTTTTAGAAGCTCTTCTCATCTCTCAGGCATTGTCTGAAATAACCTTTACTATGGTAAAGCCATTGCAGCTGTTGATTTCATCTCAGAGTGTTTCCTCCTGTCCCTCTGGCCAAAGCATTGAATATCCAACATTTGGCTGTACTTTGAAAACTGTTCAGAGTAACAAAACCTATTGCTTACGCTTCATGACTGGTAGCACCAGTCTTCTTTTTATAACTTCTGGTGCTGATAGCAGCCAGCAATTTTGTGTTTATTCCCAGTGGCCTGTTCCATTAGAGACTACCTCCCCTGTAATATCTAACCTCTTTAAAGACATTCAAATTGTCATATACAAATCTGTATTATAAGTTAAAAAAAACCCACAACATAACTAGCCACCAACCTTGACATGAGTTACATTGTGCAGTGACATCCTTGCATTTTGTCTGCTTTGTGAGTTTTCTGGTGTTCCCTTGAATGTACCCATTGACTCTCACCTCTTTTTTTCAGATATTTGGACTTCTATGTTCAAGGGTCTCACATACCACAGTCTCTTGGGTATTCTGGTATCAGTAACAGTGATTATCAACATTATACATGTGTCCAGAGCCCTATTGTTCTAGGTGCCAATCCTCTACTAAAAGAGTCACCAACTTCTATTTTGTTCTTCCAAGCCTGCCTCCTTTACTTGCCTTTCAACATCTTTATTCCAGCATTGCAAAATTTTAGCAGCAATATCACCTTTATGCACACATCTTTTTCTGGGGCAGGTAGAAACTGAAAGTCAATATGTATATATTAAGTATATAAAACCGTGTCTTTTTCAATCACAAAACAGTGCTCATATTGTCTGAACTGACTGAACCCTCATGCAACGTCTACTTCTAAAGATCATTTCCTATGGAAGATTTCGGTCTGTCTTAAAGAAGGGAATAACTTTTTAGTAGACATGCATTACAGAGCTGGGAACCAACCCACTCTTCTCCCACCCCATCCCCACCCCAGCTTCAAGACCCACAAGCTATCTCTAGACAAACATCAACTTGCCAATGTTCAAATCATGATAATCAAGAGTGCTCACTTTACTCTGTTGATATTCAATATTGAAACAAAGATTGTCCTCCATTAAAAACTTTTCTCACCTATACACTTATGCCACCATAGTTTCAACAGTACTAATGCTCAGACATGCTCAGTGTTGACAAATCACAGTTAGATTTGTCAAGAATGTTTTGAAGTTCCTTTGAAGCTAAATAAATCACTCATCAATATTCTTCCAGACCAAGACAAAGAAGTATTTGAAAGGAGAAAGAAAATATAATGCAGACTACAGACAAACAATGTTTAATGATAAACAAGACAGAATTATTTCATATGTACAATGATTTGATAATTATAATTACCAACCTGTGATTAATTTAGACAATAAATCAATTTTCACATCACCATCACATATTTTGGAGATAAACTGGCACTGAACTGATCCAAGAAGTCATGATTTTCATCTGGGATAAATCATCAAAAGAGTAATTGTTACCTTAAAGTCTGTTACTCCAGGCAGAGTAATTAATTTTGCCACCTCCTGAGGGCAGAACCAAGCAGCCTCACTGCAGTGCTTAACTTAATACTTAGCATGGTTTCTACAAACACCTACATGCCCCATGAAGACAGCAAATGACATAAGCCTCCTAGATAATCTGCAAACAATCTACTTCACTTAGGTGCTTCCCTAATCTCACTTGACAAGAGCAGAGAAAATTGTGTATCCCCAGAGTTAATCAATTTATTGAGACTTTTATCACTTCCATCTACAGTGTAGGCAACCAGTCAGAAAGTCTGGGGATCTAATAGCTTCTCACAAGGAGTACCTAAACAATCAAAGCACAGTGGCAGACCAATATTGACACTTTTGCAGAAAAGATTCACACAAAAATTAAGTGACTTGAGATCTACACAGCCTTATTGACTACCAGACTCAGGCCAAGCTATGGAAAAGATTGTGCTCTGCACTTTCTTTTGAAGTTATGTCTCAAGGAAAGGAAGCAAGCAGGAGTCTTGGGGATGAGAAAAGAGTAAATATAACAGTTTGATCCTAGCTTATTAACTGCTCAAATTGGTTTTATTTATAATCTTCATTAATGACCTGGAAAAGGAAGAGAGAATTGAAATACCCAAGCTTTCAGATGATACTGAGTTTCTCTGTGTAGTCAAATGCTGATGGTGAGGAAACAATCTCACAAAACTGAGAAAAAGGACAAAAAGACAACAGAGACATCTTGTAGATACAAGCGAAATAATACATTAGGGTAAAGTTGTCTAAACCACACTTACTTAGTGTTGAACTTGGAGTTACAACTTGACAAGAGTATTGGTGTCATCACTGACAGTTGTCCAAAATCATCTCACATTTGAAGAGGAAAAGGTTCAGGGGCAGCATACAGGAGGAGAAGACTGAAGTTTACATAACCATAGAAGCATAAAATAGAATCATAGAATCATTAGGGTTGGAAAGGACCTCTAGGATCACCAAATCCAACCTTCATCCTAACATCTATCTATCCACTAGACCATAGCCTCAAATGCTATGTGTATTTGGTTTTTAAACACCTCCAGGCTGATGACTCCATTATGTCCCTGGGCAGCCTGTTCCAGTGTTTCACTACTCTATTAGTGAAGAATTTCTTCCTAATATCTAATCTAAACCTCCCCTGATGCAACTTGAGGCCATTTCCTCTCATTTTGTCATTAGTAATTTGTGACAAGAGACCAACACCAGCCTCGCTACAACCTCCTTTTAGGTAGTTGTAGAGAGCAATAAGGTCTCCTCTCAGTTTCCTCTTCTCTAGACTAAACAACCCCAGTTCCCTCAGCCTCTCCTCATAAGGCATGCTTTCCAGACCCCTCACCAGCTTCACTGCCCTTCTCTGGATCCGCTCCAGCACCTCAATGTCCTTCTTGTACTGTGGTGCTCAAAACTGGACACAGTACTCGAGGTGCGGTCTCACAAGGGATGAGTACAGGAGCATGATCACCTCCCTACTCTTGCTAGTCATACCGTTTCTGATACAGGCCAGGATGCTGTTGGCCGTCTTGGCCACGTGGGCACACTGCTGGCTCATGTTCAGCTGACTGTCGACCAACAACCTCAGGTCCTTTTCCACCAGGCAGCTTTCCAGCCACTCCTCCCCAAGCCTGTAGTGTTGCCTGGGGTTGTTGGGACAGAAGTGCATGACCTCAGCCCATCACTCTAGCCTGTCCAAATACCTCTACAGAGCCTTCCTACCCTCAAGCAGATCGACACTCCCACTAATTTTGTGTCATCTGCAAATTTACTGAGAGCGCATTCGATCCCCTCATCCAGGTCATTGATAAACATATTAAACAGGACTGGTCCCAAAACTGAACCCTCTGAGGGACACTGCATACGACCAGTCACCAACTGGACTTAACTCCATTTGCCCTCACTCTCTGGGCTCAGCCATCCAGCCAGTTGCTAACCCAGCGAAGTGTCCGCCTGTCCAAGCCATGAGCTGCCAGCTTCTCCAGCAGAATGCTGTGGGAAACAGTGTCAAATGCCTTACTGAAGTCCAGGTAGACAACATCCACCACTCTTCCCTCATCCACTAGGTGGGTCACCTGGTTGTCAAAGGAGATCAGGTTGGTTAAACAGGACTTACCCTTTGGTTAAACAGAACTTGCCTTTCATGAACCTGTGTTGGCTGGGCCTGATACCCCTGTTGCCCTGTACTTGCTTCATGATCACCCCCAAGATGAACTGTTCCATAATCTTCCCTGGAATTCAGGTCAAGCTGACAGGCCTGTAGTTCCCTAGATCCTGGATACCCCGGATAACAAATAGATACAATTTCACTGACATAAATGGTAGTATACCAGAGCATAATTTTTCTCTGTGTTTCCAGAAAAAAAAAAATAAAATATTTGGAACAAAAAAAGTTAGCTAACTAGACACACACATAAAATCAGAAGAACTTGATTACAAGGTCTAATATCTCTTCTCTTTAGTCAGGTGTTATTGGTACTGAATGTGCATTTCTTATACAAGGAGACCAGGGATGAATTTTCTCCTCTCATCTGTCTACTGATGGATGTCTTGCTTCTTCCTCCAAACCTTATCACAGTAACCAATATCAATCTCAGAACAGGAACAGTAGGCCTGATCCAGTTCATGAGTTTCCATGTTTCCTGAGCCAAAAGTCATGCAACTGAGCCAAAAGTCATGCAACTGGACATGAGCAGACAATGTGTGCTTGTATCCCAGAAGGCCAATCACATCCTGGGCTGCCTCAAAAGAAGTGTGGCTAGCAGATCGAGAGAGGTGATTCTTCCTCTCTGCTGTGGTGAGACCTCACCTGGAATACTGCATCCAGCTCTGGAGCCCTGAGCACAGGAAGGACATGGACCTGATGGAGCAGGTCCAGAGGAGGGCCACAAAGATGATCAGGAGGAACACCTCTCCTATGAGGACAGGCTGAGGGAGCTGGGATTGTTCAGTCTGGAGAAGAGAAGGCTCTGGGGAGACCTAATAGCCACCTTCCAGTACCTGAAGGGAGCTTACAAAAAGACTGGAGAGGGCCTGTTTACAAAGGCCTGGAGTGAAAGAACAAGGGGTAATGGTTTTAAATTAGAAAAGAGTGGATTTAGATTGGGTGTAAGGAAGAAGTTCTTTACCATGAGGGTGGTAGAACACTGGAACAAGTTGCCCAGGGAGATAGTTGAGGCCCCATCCCTGGGGACATTCAAGGTGGGGCTTGACAGAGCTCTGAGCAACCTCCTCTCATTGAGGATGTCCCTGCTCTCAGCAGGGGGGTTGAACTAGATGGCCTCTAGAGGTCCCTTCCAACCCAGACATTTCTATGATTCTATGATCTTGGATGAGGAGTCTGTCTGAGATCAGCCTGACCAAGGATGTTGGTGCTGGCACAGCTACAGCCTTTCAGAGGACATAAAACAAAATCTCAAGCCCTGTGGCCAGGAGAGATCCCCAAACACTTTGCACTTAGACAGCAACATTAGCAGTGTGCCCTGGCTGAGCTCCATGCTGCTGTCACAAATCTGGCCACTCACCAGCAACACAGCACAGAGAGCACCTGCAGCCCAAAAGGCAGCTTGCTTTGAAAGATAAACCCTGTGTTCAAAGCACAAGAGCTATCAAACTAGGTGAAGGGGAGACTTCTGCGCAGCAATATCTGGTACAAGCTGCTGCAAACTCCAGGTAGAGGTGTAAGAGGCACCTGCTTGTGTTATCCCTGCCCCAGAGAAAGACAAACATCTCAGTGTGTTCGGTGAACATGTCAGGCACCTGATTCTTGCTTGTCAAGTGTATTGTGCCATCAAGTTTGCAGAGATGACTGGACTGTGACCATTTTTAGCTCAGTCTAAGTAAATCAATTTAACTGCAAGTTAAATTGATTCCTCTCTCCTTGCCTTTATTTCTACATCTATAAAATGGGGTTAGAGTCACCAGCTTTTCTCTTCAGCAAAGTATTTCAGGATCGTGACAAGCATGATACAAGAACACAGGTTTATTATACAGTTATGTTATGCCACCACTCTAATTCCAAATAACAGCAGTGGTGCTGTGAAAAGCTTCAAAATTTGCATTTTTTTTTAACAAATTAAGACCAAAAAAAAAGGTATCAAATGTTGGAATCCCCTTTCCCTCTTGGAATCCACAGCACAGATGCTACCTATGGATTCCTGTAACACATAGTAGCAAGTCCCTCTGACAGTCTTGAGGAATACTGAACCTTCTTAGCAGAATACCTGATATTCCTCTCTGACTGCCTCCAGTAATGAACTGGTATATAGGATGGCTTTCACATGCTCTGGTCCAGACTGTCACAGCCCTGTACACTTCTGGACATCCAAGTCTTATATATTTGTCATATTTTAAACTCTTGCCTTCCTATAACATTAGAGTCCAGGACATCTCTTCATTTCCCCTGCATGTTGGGGTAAGAATTGCTCCTGCTGGAATTTCATAGCAACAAGCAAATGACCATTCAGTAGTGCTACTTATCAGGCTGACAGAGGCCTTATATCTGAGCATCCACCCCTGATCTGCTGCTTTTGCAGGTCAACTACTGCTCACACTCATCTTTCAGATGCCAGTTCTGCATGGTATGCAAGTCTACAGGCTGCAGCTCATGACATGGCTGGGCCAGCTGAGGTTGACATGCTGTTGTAAATACCTTTGCTCTCAAGTAACAAGTTTGCTAATGCCAGCACTTCTATCCCAGGAGCAAGAAAAAATTAAAACCCATCCACACCTCACATTCTTTCTGCAAGAGAAGTGAGTCATTCCTGCACAGTCCAACACATCTCTGATGGAGACTGCTGGGCTGTGATTTCACAGCTCAAAGCACCACTCATTGTCTCAATGTTGCTCTCACATCTGAATTACTTAAAATTTCCTGGACAGACTTGTATCTCTTTCCCAGCTTTCAAACTCATCCTGCTCTGGTCAGAATCCCCACAAGTATTCCCTCTGCTGTTCTTATCCCTGTCTCTATCTCTCTCTCTCTCTCTCTCTCTATTCCCCCACCTCCTGCTCCCCCAACTTACCTCCTGCTATTTCTCCCATGTTTGTGAACAACTTTTGCCTTCAGTCTGCCAGCTCTCAGTCCTTTAGAGTCAGGGAACTTAGAAGCTCTTCAGCTGTCACAGATATCAGTGTCAAAAGCTCTGCCATTTTCTTACACAGCCCAAGAGAGACAGTCTGTTCCCCTGCAGCTGGAGACATCCCCTCTCCCTGCCCACAGATCAGGGGCATTCAACTTCCACTTTGCAGCTCAGGCTCCAGGGGAAACATTTTCAACTAAAAGCTGATGCTATCTAAACATCAGAGGCTAGAAAGCAGTGAAACAGAAATTTAAAAATAATGAAACAGCTTGGTAACACAATTCTCTACCCTGAAGTCCTCCAAAACAGCACTGCTTGAATTATGAACAGAAGTGATTGCTGAGCAAATCCAGCCATTGCTAACCGAAAGGGAAATACAGCCTCTCACTCTAGTTTTAGCTCCAACCCCACCCAGTACCGGAAAATCCAGGTGAATAAGAGGAAAAAGCAATACAGGAAGCAAGGGAAGGGTGCCCCAACTGGGAACATCATTGCTCAAATTCTATTTCAGTTTTAAGCTTCAATTGTGGGCAGTTATGACTTTGTTTGTCTCATTTTAATAATGGCTAGTATTTACAACTCTCCTGCAAATAACGTTTATTTACAAGCAGATTCTATACATAGCTCTAATCCTCACTAAGAAGGCCATTAAAGTCAACAGAGTTTCTCTATGGGCTTTTGATCCCATTCCCTAATTGCAAATAGAAACAATCTATCCAAGCCAATTTAAATAAAACACTACCAGAACACTTAACAGGACAGTTTTACTTGTGAATTTCTATTCTGTACATCTCTGCTGTCCTGTCAGAACATCAGACATGAAAGAAGAGTCTTCCTCAGTAGGAGATTGCTCTAGAAACACAATGAACATTTTACTACTAACTTCAGCAGGAGCAGGACCACTCTACAGTAAGCCAAACAAGTCAGGAAGTGATACAATCAACACCATCAGAACCAACAGACTTGCTCTCAATGCTCAGGCGGTCTGAATTGGGCCAAGCATTATCACATCCACCAAACAGAGCACCCTGCCATCCCCGCTGCTCCCTGCAATGCTGATTTTCCACCCACAGTCACACTGAGGAATTTCTTCTATTTATAAATGAAGCTTTACTAGCTCTTTTACAGGGGATTCTGCCACCCCATGAAACATGCCTGGCACCAGACTCCCACTGATGGTTTTCTGGGTGGGTTACTGCAGTCAGAAAAATGCTGCCAATACTCCGTGCAGCTTTCAAAGCATTATTAAAGCAATATTTTTTGTATTATTACCAAGGTCTAATACTGTTTTGAATTTGCAGTTATAGAGCTCATTTTAAAGCACTTGATTATACTTTGGGAAGAAATAGTCTTACAGTACAAGTCATTTTCTGAAGTACACTTGAAGAAAGGATAGTCTATGGCTCAGTAAATACAACAGTCTGAAAAGTTATGAGCTATCAGACTAAGCTGAATTGACTTACTGATATTACCTGCAATGAATGAGTTTTAGATAGCCTCTCATAAATAGAAGGCTACAGAGCCTACGATTTTATGGATGTCTTGTACTTATCAATATATATGAGAAATGATGCTGTCAGGTTTTCGAGGGGATACTATGTGAACCACACCACTGTCAATTTAATTTTTTATGATTAAATATTTGGTGCTGTTAAAGGTTATTTAACATTTAATATAGCTGCTCTTCTACATAGCTGATAACTGTCATCTTTACATAATACTGAAGCTGAAAATGGATGGGGAAAGCATATTTTTTAGAAGGTTCCTATTTTATTTTTTTTCAATTTACTGTTAGATTTGTTCCAGTAATAGAATAATATTAGGTGAGTTTAAAAGGCTTTCAATATTCAGACGTTCAAAAATTTAGTCTTAATACCAGCTGCAGCTGAGCTCAATGTTTGCTACTGAGGCTGCTGAATTTTCCTCTGTGAGAGAAAAATCTCTCTGAGGTAGTACTGCAGGGTGGCAGCTCATCCCACAGTGGGGATCCTTGGGGCTCATATTCAATCTAATCAGTTTTTATACCTTTAAGAGAGATATCATCAACTCAAACATCACATTCCTGTTTGGGTTTTTTGTTGATTTTTTTTTTTTTTTTTTTTTGGTACCTGTTAAGGTTACTGTAGCTGAAAGAGATGAAATATAAAATGTTTTTCTTGTGTTTTGCAGAAAGTACACTTTGTGCTGTCTAGGCATGCACAGGGTCTGTCCAGCCCCTCCCGCCATGCCAAACCATCCTACAAACATCTACAGAGTTAAGAGAAAAATGCAACTGGCTCTACCCAGACAGTTTTCGGTTCTTTGTAAGACAACTCACTAGTGTAAGGCTAGGCACACGGGCATATGTTTCCAGAGCTCTTGCATAAAGCAGCATATGGACACACACAAAAAAAGTGCGCAACAAGAGAAAGATGCCAATTCTTAACACCAAGGAAATTATCAGTAAATTGCATAGACTTAATGAAAAGATCTAGTGCTTATAACACACTCCACTATTTTTCTTTCTTTTCTTTTGACAACGAAGTATGTTAGTTGTGTTTCCTAAGCCTAGTACAGAGCTATTCTTTGTTTTTTCTGCACTCACATATCAAAAAGATGGATTTTTTCAAAACACCTAGAGGCAGAAAATAAATGTTTCTATAATTAAAAACAAAACCAAAATGTATAAACAAAACCAACCACACAACCAGAGTGTAGAATCAGGTCTGTTCAGGTCTTGATCTCAATTACATTTTCTGTCAAGTGGATCCTTTTGTGGAACTACGACTTCGTATTTTCTTCAGTAGCACTTACTACGGTACATTTACAAAGAAATCTTTATTGCTTTTCAGTGACTGAAGTATATTTTTGTGTAATAAAACCCTTTATGTGGGCTTCTCTTAGTGAGATATTAATGTAAAAATGTAAGCCTTCTTAGTGTCCAAAAGCTATCACTCGATTTTGCTACAGTTTAAGGTCTTTGACTATACTGCCCTGTGGCTAAGGTCCCCTCAGCTGGTTTCCAGGCTTTACCAGTGCATCCCAAATACAGACATAAATCATTGTTTTGCAGTCCATAGTATCTTTCCTGTAACAAAGCTCATTAATTGTGATGACAGCCCCTCAACAACAGGGAAACAAGAGCAAAAGTATGTCTTATCTGTGACATTAAAAACATGCATGGGGTTGCTGTTGCAGGAAATGCATGAACAGCAAAGCACCAAGGCACTGAGGGTCCACTGCAAAGCTCCCTGGTCATCAGTTACTCCTGCAGGTCTAGGCACACATCTTGCCTGGGTGCGGTGTAATAAGGGTGGATATGCCTGGAAGGAACTGCTGCACAATCCTTCCTGCACAAAGTTACCCACTGAGGTGCAACTGGAGGTAGCCTGCTGTTGAGACTCACAGCCCAGAGGGCTTGTGGATGTTGGTTAGGCTGGTTACATCCACATCACACTTTCAAGCTGTACTCCACAGCTACAAGAATTAACAACATAAACTAAAATACAAAGGTGGGACAAGCACACATTCATGAGTTTGGGCCCAAAACACCATCCCTTTTAATGGTGTCATCTCACAGATCTGGGAGGATTCTTTTTTTTTGTTGTTGAAATAGCTTACATCTTCCATACAAAAGGCTTAAGCAGAGATCAAATTTTAACCGCTCTGAGCTGCAACAACCATCTGTGACTGCTTCCTATTTAACTTCAGAGTCAAGCAGTCTCTGAACCCATGGCTCATTGAATTAAGGGGGGTTTGGTGGGGAGCATTTTTCAAATGAAACTTCTAATATGCCTACTGCTCCCTTTCAGTGCAGCCAAGCAAATTCAGATATTAAATGAAATAGGCACATTTTCAGATATTCAAATTAAGTTTCTACATGCTGCAATAAAGTATATTTCATTATGTCAGGTCAAAGCTGCAAAATAAATAGGGCAGAAATACAGATTTCCATATATAGAAAAAAAGAAAAAAAGGACAAATTTTTAGCAAAAATTCTCAAACACTTGAAAGGCCTCTTCTATCTCTTTGCAGCAGAGGTAGGAAGGGCAGAAAATTATGACACAGTAATTATTATGATGGATGTTGAGCCAGTCCTTTATATTAGATACACTGCTTGTGCAGGAACCAGCACTACAGCTTGCATACTTCACTAAGCAGGACACTTGAGATTATAATGGGCAATATAGATTAACAGCATTAGGTTAAAGCAGGATAATTCTTCTTTCTCATTTCTATTCCTTTCCCATGGACCAGCTTCTGCTTCCCATTTCTGTGCTCCTTGCTTCCATACTTTAATCTGCACATCAGGCAGACATTTCCATTTCAGCTGGTACAAATCTGGAGTAACTTCATGGGAATGGATAAAATTGCACCGGTGTAGGACACAGCTATGACTAAAGAATCAGACCTGTCTGTTGCGAATTAAAGGTGATGCTGTGTTTGCTTTTGTTGTCTCAAGCAAATAGCAGGAAAGATACATCTTACTTTAAACCAGCATAAGAATTTAAGAAAAAGGCTTGTCTCTACAAAGTGTAAATAATAAACTTGCTGTTGAGCCAGTTAATAATCGTAGTAATCATTTCAGTGTCAGGGTGAGACTGAAGCAGCGTAATACTTTGCACAAGACAGTGTTCAGCCCCTGCCTATAAGATCCTATCATCCCTCCCAGATTTGGGTTTACTACCAAGAAAAAGCCAACCTGTGCTTCAGTAATTATCTTCCCAAATCTAGCTTCACTCTTGATGTTCAAGTGAAATCAGCTAATTACCTTGTAGAGCTCTGACTCAATCCTTTGTCCCAGCATCACTTTGTCCCTCAGTCTGCTTTCAGCCAGAGAGCCCTGCAGAGCTACAGTAGTCCAGAGCTGAGCAGGGCCTAACTGCACACAGTATTTACCCAGATGCTTTTCTTCTTGGCAACCAAGCTTTTTGTCGGTAGGGTTGCACTGTGAGTATTCTCCAAGCTAGTTAACAAGCTTAAAGATAGATTAGCCTGCAGGATCATGGTCACACCAGGGACAGCAAAGCAGATGTAACCTTTATTTCTTTGGCCAAAATTCATTCCCTTCTCATGTGACTCAGAATTCAGAGGTGCTGTGCAAGTGCAGCTTCTATCCAGCTTCTGCTTGTCACACCTATCAGCATTGCCTCCTGTTTCTGGAAGATAATACAGCACATATGTTTTTCAGTGCTTTTAAGCCTCATGTTACAGCTGCCCTCTGCCATGACCAGATGCATCTCCATCACATAAAAAAATACACAGAAGTCCTCATTGCATCACAAATTCATACCCGGTTACACAGCAGAAGAGCACAAGAGAGTTCATATGATGGTGGGCTGCTTGCAGTCCTGAACAATTGAACACACACCTCCCCACAGCTCATTGCCAGGCAGAGAGTATGGGGAAATCCACCATATGGTTTCTTGAGTCTGCAGACAAGGATGATGAGTTGTCCCAGTCCTGACAGCAGCAGGACAGTCAGATGCACTCCACACCACCCCATTTCTTGTGCAGCCTCAAGGGAACCTGGCTGTGGGATGCCAAGGCTCCTTTGCTGAGACATGCTGCAAATCCTGGCAGGGCTGCTAGCCCTGTTGCTTTCCCTGCTGCTTGCTCTGCAACGAGTTCTAAAAGACTATTTTGGCACGTGTCAGAGTGACCCCTTCCAGCATGCTACAGCACTGCATTTCAGTATGGCTCATGAGGAGAGCTGTTAAATGTTTAATGTTAGCTGCAGTGGAGAAATGCTGTAAACATTTCCTGTAATGCGTCCACTTTAAAAAAAGGATTTAATGTGAAAAAGTAATGGAAGGACAAAACTTCACTTTGTGGCTCAAGGGTGTTAGCAAGGTCTGAGATGTTAAAAACAGAGGAAGGCATTAGCTTTGCAGCAATGTGGTCTTCCAGTGTGGTCTGGAGGGCAGACACACCTGTCCCTCCAGCAGCCTCGGTCCTGCTTGGGCATCAGACAGGGCTATGGGCTGAGGCAAAGAGGTGCTGGGGGCTGCACCAAGCCACAGGTGTTAGATCTTTCCTGTTTCTTGAGCCTATGATCAGCTCAATACCTCCACTCATTGAAAGAGCTCGGGAACAGTCAGCAAACATCTGCAGATGGGGAAAAGTGAAGCATGGGCATAAAGCAGGGAAGTCTGCAACTTAGGTGACAGAGACTGAAAGGACTGGAGATTATTTGTGCTGTGTGTTATCAGTCCTGAGGACTGGAGATAACAGAGATAATACAAAAGCAAGCTTACTAGGAATTTATAAATTTGTAAGTCACATTCTTAAAACAGCCCACAGTAAATTACCGTTTTTTCATACAGTTCTGGAAGTTGTTATGCATTCCCCACCTGCTATCTAGCTTTATCTCTGTTTCTTTTTTATCAGACAAAGAATTCAAGATTTCTCCTAAAACAACTTAGCAAAACTGACATTTACAGTCCTCTTGATTCTTAGAATAGGGAGGAAAAAGTGGTTTGTTCTTTCAAGTCTTCATTCACCTAGCTGCAATTTCTACAGTCTGGTTGGTCATTTTCTTACATTGAAAACAGTTAAGCATCTCTGGGTTACAAGAGGAGAAAAGCATTGCTCAGCTCCTGGCTCTACTGTTTGGGGTTTTTTTGTTTGGTTGGTTGTTTTTTGTTTGGGGTTTTTTTTTATAAGGGTATAGACTCTCCCACCCCTCAGACTACAGCCATTGAACAGAGAAAGTATTTCTCAATGTTCAGCCATTCAACATTTCAGCCACTGTCCATCCAGGGAGAGTATTAGCTCTTTGCAGCAGGACTTTATACTACTGTGAATACATATACACTGTGTCTCTGATCTGTTCAACTTGGTACCTCTCAGTGCCATAGAACACACGTTTTTTGTGTCCCTTTCTTCCCAGGATCTACCAGCCTATAGTGAGTATTAACTGGTTGTTCTGTTCATTTTGTTTTGCAGTATTTCCCCATGGTATTATCACCATGACAGAGAACACTTTTCTTGCTTATAGGGTGTTATGTTATATCCCTTTTCAATCTTTTGAACATTGGCAGTCTCACATATTTCTGCAGAAAAAAATAATCCACAAAAACAACATATCCTTTTTACTAAGGAGTTTGTTATTGTGCTGTCTTCCCAACTCATTCCCTATAAGGGCCTGTCACTTCCTCTTATTTTTTACGTAAGAAAATAATTTGTCCTGTCAAAAGTTCTGTTGCTCTTTAATATGGAGTAATTAGGTATGAAAATAAACAATCTCTATTTTCCTCCAGACACAGAGATTGATTGGCTTAGACTTTAGCTGTGTGTATTAGACTGTTATCTGCATGTGTGCAAATGAGCAGGTGTATGTGCAAGAGAAACAGACAGACAGAAATTACCAAGGGAAACACATCTTAAATAAATCAGGTTTGCATTTTGATTGATTTCTGTCCTGAAGTCAGGTTATTGTAACTTGAGGGAGACTAAGATTGCTGGAAGTGCCTCACGAGGTTGGGCACACTGAGGCAATCCCAAAAGCTTTACTTTTCACTACAAAAAAAATAAGCTATAAAAAAAATGCTACTCTTTTGGCGTTCCAAGTCTGATCTATGCAAAACTCTGTTCAAAAGTTATCATTCAAAGTTCTTGTTACCAGAGTTTATGAAGTATGTGAAGAACACTAGGACACTAAGCCTTTCTTTGAAAGGAGAGAACCTCAAGAATATTCAAGAGATTCTGTAATTTAAGCTGACGAAGAAAGGAATAATTAAGTGGCTCAAGGATTCTTGTACTGCTGCAGAAAAAGACCTTTTCTTGTTGGATTTCTTGGTTTTCATCACCACTTGCTGCAAGGATTAGGGTAAACTCTAATTTACAAGTAGAGTTGCTCAGGAGAAGTGGAGCTTGCTTTCTTTTTCTTAGATAAAAGCCATAGTTTTGTCTGCTTGTAAATAGAATTCTAAATAAAACACTATTCCTAACGTCTCCAAGATTTCTCCACACAAGAAGTAACCAGTTCACCTTTGGCTCTCCTCTCCAAGCTGTATTTCCAACATTCCCTACCATTTCATAAAAGGTTAATGGTGTAAGTACACCATACATTACATATCTATACATATATAAGCAGTAAATATTAATAAATATATCTAACAGTTGGCCATGGAAACATCAGCAGAGTCTTGGAAAAGAGCTTGTAGTGATGGCCAGCTGGAGTAACAGCAGAACCAAGAGGGGCAGGAGGGAAGTTCAGAAAGCAAAACTAAACCTACATGTAGACAGGACACTAGAGACCCCAGAAAAGCTGCTTGTTCTGTATAAGAGATCACAGAGAGCAAACAGCCAACATCTAGTTGAGAAAATACTTTCATTGGAAGTATTTACTCTAAAGGATTCCTATGAACTGAAATGACAAATATGCATAGGAGGAACAGCAGCAGTACTCTTGAGTATGTAACAGAGACAGTGATGTAATAAGGAAGATAAGATCTACAGTAATGCTTAATTCTAAGAGAGCTACCTAAAAATGATCATTACTAGGACACTAAGAAATTGCAGATAGAAGTGCAAGACATTTATGGGTGACATGGGGACTATTTATAAAACCATAGGAGATTTTCAGAAGAAACATTTGCCACTTATCTTTTCAAAAGGATCAAATAAAGGTTGATGTGGTCAAGTCGGGGGGGGGGGGGGGGACCCCAAAAAAAAAAAAAAAAGGGGTAATAAAAAGTCCTCTTTTAAAATTAGAAATTGGGTCCAAACAGGTACAACAGAAGAGTTGAAACTCAGATGTATTAGATAAGAAGTTTAAGAAAGTAAGAAAAAAAAATATTTCAAACAGCTAACATGCTAAAACCACAAAAAGTAAATAGCTAAAACTTTTTCAATCCACAACTCAAAAAGGAATCCTACCAAAGACTCTGCAGGGCTGATAAGAAATTGAGCTATTAAAGAAAGACTGAAGGATGATAAAACCATTGAAAAAAAATAATAATAAAAATAAATTAAAAAAGGAAAAATAAAATCTAGCCCTAACTGAATTCTTCACATCAGCTTTCTTGATGGAAGAGATGAAGGATGTTCAGATATCAGAGGGGAGTTTTGTTGTTGTTTGGTTGTTTTTTGTTTTCTGCACAATATGAAATATGTCTGAGGAATTGTGTCAAACTGAAATATCAGTAGAAGTTTCAGAATAAATGAATAAAATTACTAGTAACAAGCTACCAGCACCAAGATAGTATTGCCTATGAAGTTGCCAAAGTACTTACTGTGGCATGCACCCTATCACTCACATTCAGCTCAGTACTAAAGACAGGAAGAAATGAAAAAAATACAGCAATTTTTCAAAGGCTTTCCAAAAGACAAAGAGCTGGGTCCCTTAAATCTGACTGTTTGGCTTAAACTACAGTAAAGCAAATAATTAGCAGACACTTAAATATGATACCATGAGAACGTGCCAATATGGCTATTGTTGAAAGAAACCTTGCCTTACAAATATACTGGAGAAATGACCTAGGTGAAATATTGTACTTGCATTTCAGAAATGCTTTGGGTCAAATTCCTCATGAAAAGCCCTTAAAGAGCTTCAGGTGTCCTGGGATAAGACAAGAAGGTATTTCTGAGCCCACTAAGAGGGTCAGGGGCAGCAAACCCAGCATAGGAAGGAACAATATGTCCATGACATCTGCTCACTTCATTCACAGGTAATGGGAAAACTGATGGGAATCTTCATGTGACAAATTTCACTGAATATACAAAACTGTTTCAGATATTCAAAACCAGAAATACCTGTGATGTATCTTGCACATAAAACAATGGGGTGATAAACCAGCAGATGAAACTCAAAGTCAAGAAATGAGTCATGAAGAGGAAATACATGCAGATCTATACACATGTATTGTTTATCCCCAAAGTAACTATGACCACTTAGATCTTAGTCACTGTGAACAGCTCTCTAGAAATATGCTTACTTTAGGTAGTGGTCAAATAAGTATATGCAATGCTACAGCCCAGTAACAACACAATAGTAAGTTTAATATGTAGGAGAGAAAAAAAAAAAAATCTTTTGTCACTACATATGTCGATACATGCAACCTCTGTAGATAACACTAGTTCCATCTTTCCAAACTGATGGAGCAGAATTGGAAAAAGCAATGGAAGGAGTAACTAGCATGATCAAATATGTATGAAAAAATCCTACCAAATATAAATTCTACTCTATTTTGCAAAATATAATATGAAGGGGGGAGAAATTAAAATGCCAGAAAGCAGTCTGAAACAAACAAAAGGAAGGTCCTTTTCACAAAGAGCTAGAAGTATTTCTTAATTCTCTTTGCCACAAGGTGATATGTGTACCAGCTCTTCATACACGTCTGGGGAAAAGTTCATGGATATTACATGTGATTATGTGAACATAACATTCAACTTATAAAATTCCCTAAGCCACAACCGATGGAATCTATGAAAAGATCTAGAGAAAACATTTATTTGCTCCCTTTTTCAGCTCTTTCCTTAAATGTCTTCTATTGATCACTGCCAAAACCGGAATATGAGACTGAAGAGACTTGGATGACACTGACTGTGACCATTACTATGTTCCTGTGTATACAGAAAATGTATACATGTCAGTTATGCAGAACTGTGATTAACTGACACAATAGTGATCTTTGATGGTTTCTTTAAGACTCTTCGGTAAAAATTAATGGAACTTTAATAAAAAAATCTGTTTGTGTTGTATAGATATTTAAATACGAATGCTTTAGATATCTTCATAGCAAGTGACCTTGATAATAAGTTAAATGCAGTTTCCATTTTTACAGGAACTGTTATTCTGAAATGTCTTCTCTTTGTCATTCAGTTGGGAAAAGTGCCAGAATGATAAATTTGAATTTGAGTATTTTAACCAAAAGAAAAAAACAAATACACACAAACACAAAAAGCCAAACAAACAAACAAAACAAAACAAAAAAAACACCCAACCAGCCTCAGAAACAAACAGCAACCACCACACCAAAAAACCACCCACAATTTCTCCTGCAAAGTTATATTTATAGGGAAAGAGTTGTAACTACAGCAGCCCTTTTCAGATAAAAAAAAAATAAAAACAAAAAAAGATTAAAAAAAAACAAAAACACCACAACCAACCATCCAGTTTCCATACTAAATGAGTCACCTACACCAGATACGCTTTGGCATTGTTGCTCTGGTAACTCAGTTTGATGAGTTTTTAATTGGTATGCGCATTTCATCACATGGGTCATACAGCAGCAGCAAACACAGAAAACAGCCTATCAACAAGACACAAACTCTTCTGTGCAGTTTAAAGTGAACCAGATCCTACTATGGTTTAGTCCAAATAAACTCCAAGCATCCACCAACACTGAACCTCAACAAAGAGCTTCTTCAACTGCTTCATACAGTATGCACCAGCTCTCTCTTTAATTTGAGGAGATCACAACTGCCATTCAACAGCATCTTTCAGTCTCAACCCAGGCTCTGTTTTGTATTTTATCACCAATCTTGTCAGGTTTGGTGTCTTGAGTTTGTGATTTTTCCTTCACTTTTTACAAAGACTTAGAGTAACTCTCACACCACCAGTGAGTCAAATAACATATAACAATGTCTACCGCACTCCTAAAGACCAAGACTGATGTGGGTGGAGGAGCAGTGGAACAGTATCCTTACTGGAAAAGCTCTTAATCTTGATGATCTCCAAGGACAGTGATCAAATTGCATAGTGAACCCAAAATGCACTAGCATAACTCGGTCCTGAACTTCATTTCACAACCTTTCCAACAGCACAGGAATTTAAGTGTTATTTTGGGTGCCCTAGCTCAATTCACTAAGGACTTCTACACCAGAAACAACATTTCAAGGGGTCCTATGCCTCGCTGACTTCCTTGCAATGGTCTGTAAATCATAGCAAACCCAAAATACATTACTTTAAAATCATCCCTTTGAATAATTCCCCCACAAGTTAGGAAAGATGAGGACCAGTCCAGACAAGCTGTTTTCTTCTACTCTCTTCCAGATGCAAAAGCAGAGCACAAACTTTTCTTATTTGCATTTTCATTGCTTCCAAGCTATGCAAGTTGTGCGATCACTGGTATTACACAAACTTCCTGTAAAGCCCCTGAGTGGCAAAAAATATTGAGTACAGGCTGGAGTTTTCACTCACTGTGGATTAGATGTCTCTTTGTCTTTTACTGCTAATAATGGATGTTTATCATTTACTTTCAGCTCTATGTAAAATTGATATAGGTAGATACACCATAAATAGTCTGAAAAGGGATATAAACACAAGGTCTGTGTAATTATGTTTGCAAAGAGTGTGGAATATTAATCTAATTTAACATTTTGCCTCAAGTCAATTTCATTTTGGAATGAAAAGAAACCTGTTACTGTTCTGAGATCTCAAAGATTTCTACCTTCCCCCCTCCCCTGTGCTGGAAGTCTGCATGTCACCTCGAAGTCTCTGCTGTCTCCCATCTCTCAGCTCTGCACAGCTTAGTTCCCACGATCTGCACCCAATTTCATTTCTTTTTAAAGCCTGAAAGGCTACTCTTCACAGACTTTTAATAGTTCTTTGCTCCAGGTACAGTCCCTGAATTCCCCCCTCCAGTAAATCTATCACTGCCTCACCTCCACTACTCTCTTGAGTGCTCTCATTATCAGGCATAAGCCACAAGAGTTAGCAAGAAAGAAAACCCGCTCTTAAATAGCGGCTATAGAAATCAGCTCCTTTCACTGAATGAGGCTAACCTATTTGTTTCCTTCCTTCTGAGGACCTCTTGATCCTAGTCCTGACTTTCAACCTATGCTGTCTGTACGGAAGTGATCAATGAAAAACACATTAGGGAGATGGAAGGGACCTGTCTTGCTCAAACTGAAATACTTTTTGGGAGATTTCTACAAAATTCATTTTGGATTGATCCAGAACATTTCGTTTGACCCAAAAGAAAACAATCTTGACTTCACTATATGGATTACTTTTTGTTTGTTTGTTTAACCTTCAAATTCAGGTCAGACTTTTTCATTGAAAATGCTACTTTGAAACAAAATGTTGCAAAGTGTTTCTTGATGCAGTGTGACTGTGTAATACCCAGAGAAACCCCAAAGTGAAGTATTGCATTTCAATAATACTGGGAAGAGAAAAGGACACTGCTCTGGGGTGTGGCTGCTGCCATATCACAGGTCTGAACCCCCATATCAAACTTGGCAGTGCCTGCAGAAGGACAGAGGGCTTCAGCCACCTATTCAAAAGGGATTCAAAATATTCTAAATTTCTACGCATTTTAGTATTAATTACTGCCATAATCAATCTAAATTTGTAAATAGTATGCATCTCACCACTAAAATCTCACTTGTTAACATACACACTCTTTACCAAAATACCATGCAGTTCTTTCTGAACCTTCTGGTCACATGAAGGGAGACAGTGACACACCTGAAATGCATCTCAAACTCTGTAGTGTTGCATCCAATGAACAACCACTCCTCCCCAGCCACTCTGCTCATTGGCATTTTCCTGGGACACTTGTGCTAGACCTCAGAGTATGTTGCCAGAGGACTCAGGTAACCACAGATGTCAGCTGTCTGAACTTACATATTTTCATCCACAAGACCTTTCACAAACTCCAACGACCTGAAGTAATTAATAGATGCAGTCTCAAAATGTTATGTCCTTCATAGTATATCCAGTCATACCACTACAATTACAAATCCCAGGAGACAGCAGCTTCTCACTGATACACCAAATAGAAGTCAGTTCATGTAGCACATGTGTAAAATGAGAAAATGTAAGTACCGTGGGACAAACCATCCCTTCCTCCAGCCAAAACACTGTCCTAATTCTTCCAGTAGGAAGCCACATTCTGTGTCAATGATTTGAGTTTAAATGTCTGTTTCCACTCATTTATAGCCAGGCAGCTGTGAATCAAGGAGTTAGAGCCCATTTATTTCCCAATGTCTCCAAAGATTTTTATTAAATAATTCCAGCCAAGAAAAGAATCTAGTTTTGTATGTTTATATTTTTACTACTTTCAACTCTGCCCTCTTTTCAATGTGATTTACAAGTGACAGCCCAGGAGAAAGTGCTTTTAACACAATGTATTTATAAATTATATAAAAAACCCCAACAGATTTACAGTTTAATCTCTTCAAATGGAATTACATATATTAAACAGAATTGTAGAATGGCTTGGATGGGAAGGGACCTTAAAGATCATCTAGTTCCAAATAAATTCTGTTAGCATCAGAAGCCACTGTAAATTTGGTGTATGCCTAAGAAACTACATTATCATCACCAAGACTGTGCTTTTTCCTCAATCCTGCTTCTTAGATAAGCAAGGACAGTCTTATTGGAAGAATATACAGATTTTCTACCATGCAGTTCATTAGTTCAAAACAGCAACAGTCCACTCAAAAATTCTGACTAGTGTCTACTATTTAGTCATTAACCAGGAAAATGTTTACTCCTATAAAAATATCTGTTTCCTAGGGATTATTAATCATAGTTTATTGAGAAGCAATCAGTTATATAGTTGTTTCCCACCCTGTTAGAAAATTAAAATGCTGAGATATTCATTTTTGCAAAGAATATCTATCCGGCAATTACCATATTTACTTTTCATTTATGGGGGAATGATCTGTTTTAATTAAGCACTAACTGAAGAACTTTTATCAGTTGTAATTATCCCTTTCGATAAATATGTCTCCGCTAATTACATTTAACCATGGGATTTATAGCTCTTAAGTCATTTGGTGGGAAACATAATAAATCTTTAGTAATATATGCTAAATTACTATAAATTAATTCAGATCATTAACATAATAAACAAATTAGGATAATTTCACTTAATTAGTTTGGGTGGTTAACTCAAAATCCCTTGTAAAGCCTCATGGCTTTACAGTTTACCAGTACTCCTAGAGATAATTTTTTATAATAAACTTGCTTGAATATTTACACAGAAAATTAGAGCACTGCTGGAACACAGTAAACATATCCCTCTTAGATACTACTTCCTTTTAGGAATTGATGCTGAGTACCTTTTAAATGCAATTAAATGTGCCTCACAGGTTTTCAAGTTTTTACCATCGCATATTGAAGAACACACATGGCAGTGCGGTAAAATTTTAGAAGTGAACTCCTTCCTCTCTCCTCTGCACCTGTTCTAGTGTTTGTTAGCTATGAAAAGACAGGTACAGGCAAAGGTAGCAACAGTTATCAAGAATAACAGGATTCCACAAGGAAAGGAAAGCAGCTTACCCTGGCAGAGGTAGATTGCCAGCTCTGGATTAACCTCCTCTGCCTGCTTCCCTTCTGTTTCAGCGGTGATGCACTGATAGACACAACTGGACGGACAAACTGTCAAGACGGTCCTGCACCTCTTCCAGAGGTACAGCCCTATGTGCACTGTCAAACCATCGAAAGCAGGTGTCTCCTCTCAAATGACAGCTTATGCTCTATTCTACACCAGGACAATGCATGAATGGTGGAGTCAGGGAACTGACACCACATACATAACTCCATCAGTGTCTATCAGAAATTCTTTTGCCATGTTCTTGAACTGGACTTCTTGCTGTGTCGGTCAAAGATTTTCCTGCAGTGGGTCCTGTTATGCTAGCAGAGTTCTCCCTCTTTGCATAGGCTACAGAGACAAACCCTACAGAAGATGTGTGCTGGCGCACAAGCAGTTAGTTTATAACTCCTGCAAACACAGCATCTCAGCAGCATTTCCACCTCCTGCTAGTTGGAGATAAGTCTTGAGCCTAGTTCAGCCAGAGTCTAAACCCATCTATATGTTTATACAAAAATCACTCAGATTATATGCTCAGGGTGAGGAATAAAGATGAAAGCAGAGGAGCTTTTCAATCATGAACTTTTAGAGCTTAATCTTCTTAGATTAACTCAGACAAGCAAAGAGCTTCCCTGAAGGCAAAATACCCCTTGTAAATAGGGAGAAATACCAATCAACAAGGCTTATTATTAAAACAACATTTTAAATCATTTTCCCAAAGCATTATTGGACCTTGCTGGTGGGAGTGACACCGTTGTTCCATGCTGTCCTACTTCACTGTGCTGATTTGTGAGAGGCAGGGTATGTTTGGTTTAATGGTGCAGGCTGGCTGCTCTTTCCTGCTCTTTAAATTGCAGCTTGTGTAGTGAGGGAAATTGGAGACACAACTTTTCATGTCCATGTATCAGGTCTCAGACAATTCACTGTATATAAATCAAAATGAGAAAGATAATTCTGGGGATCATGGCTCGATTTTTATGTGCCAATTTTGTTCTTAGGATTTTCTCTACTCCTTCACTGCCCAGCACCTGTCTCTTGGCCCTCTGTAAGGAACTTTTTTCTGGGCTCCATAGAAATTTCTGCCCATAGGGATCCAGTGTCCACAGACCACCTCCTAGCCATCATGTCACCCTCTGCCGCTCTTCAGTCCCAGGAGGTGGGCAGGCAGAAGGTGCAGTGACAGCACGCTGCCACAGCAGCTCTCAAGACCTCAGGGCTGACACAACAGAAAAAGAAAAAGAAACAAGTCATTACTTCAAAGAGGCTTCAGTTTCACACAGGAGCCATGGCATAAATCGGTAGCATGCCTTCACGGCAATCTAAAGCCTGGAGAAACTGTCCATCTGATGCCCAGTACTGTTTACGCTGTCCCAAGACAGAAAAGTCCATGTCAGACCGACTCAGGGTAGGCAAGGCAGATCCTCCCTTCAACAACAGCTTTGACATCAAGGCACAAACTATTCAGGAAAAATTCACTTACGTATTACAGAATACCTAGCACTAGGGCAATACAAGGCTTGCATCATGCACAAAGCTGGAGCTGTCCTTCTGAAAAGAAATTAATTTCACCCTAAACTGAACCTTTTAATAAGTCAGGAATTATCCATCCTCATGTCTTTAGAAAATAAGATGGATGGTGCCAATGTCCTATTCGACAATGCTGGGAAACTCAAAACTGTATTTTTATTTCCAAACTGCCATGTTAACTTTCCTCCTATTTTACTTAACTAATTTTTTACCTTAGTCATATTAATTGTCATGTAATAATATTAGACAATGTTCGCTAACCATTAACTCCAAAAATAATGGTTGTGCTAAATCAGAGTTAATTAGTGTGTCACAAACTCCAGTCCTAGCACAGGGTGATGACTGATCGAGAAGAATGCAATGTCACTTCACCAAGAATTACATATACAATTTTAAGAGGTATTTTAAATATTTTTCTTAATAGCTGTCAGCAGAAATGATGGGATGTGATTCTTCAGAGAGCATTGCTCTTTACTAAGTACAGACAAGTGAGCTATCACCAGCCTTACACTGGCTGCAGAAAACAGATTTAACATTAAATTTATGAATAGCTGAACTTTTTCTCTTTAATGTTTAACAGTGAATCATGCTCTAAACCCTTTATATTTCACCGCACATCAGCAAGGTTGTCAGGAGCAAAGATCAGGATAACATAATTCTTATGGCTTGTTCTCACGCACCCCTCATTTATCCCTGAATCATCCCGAAAGTAAGACGCATGGGGTGGCAAAATTTAAATGTGAAAGGAGTTGCTCTTTAAGGGCCGCTAGGTTTTTAAAAGCTTAGCTTCCAGCTGAAACCACGCGAGCAGGATTCATTCTCTCACACAGACTAAGTCATGCACATTCATTTCCAGAGCCTGTAAGCAAAGGAAGGTCAGGCCACTGGTTGTGCCTATGTATCTGCTTTCCAGCGTGCATCACAGGTAGGAAGGAAATGCAGATGGTAAAGACTCCCAAGACTCACGATTTTCACTTTCAAACCCCTCTAATTCACTTAATGCTATGAATAAATCATATGCAAATACACCACTTCCTCTGTGCCTCATGAGTCACAAAGCAGGCCTGCCAGAACAGTAACTTCTTTCGTCATTATGAGCAGATCACAGCCTATTACACACATTTTTAACTCTCCACTGTCTCATCAATGCAGAGTACGTACATCAGATCTTCACATACAGTGCAAAACTACATGACAGCTTTGATGATCTCCCAGACCATAACCTTAAAGTCTAAATTTACAACCACGTAGGGAAAGACACTTAAAACATATATTCATGGTGCACTGCAGAATCACAGAATTGATGTTGTTTTTCACTTTTAACTTTCTCTTGTTTTGCACGTTTATGAAACATTTACAAACACACATAAGAGCAGATAACTCTCTACTGCTAGGGAGAAGATAAAATTTTAGGCCTAAAGTCTATTTGTAGGAGACGTCTTGGCAGACTTTTTCACTTGAAAGGAAAAAGAAGGAAAGAAGTCATCACCAAGGGCCTCACAAGATCAGCAGAAACCATGCGATTCTGTCACCACACAATGCAGTAACTTGGCAAAGGCCTCACCACCTTCCTCACAGCTTCCTGTAAAACATAGATGAAGAGCAACACCACAGCAAAAGAAACCCCACAATTTATTTGCATCATATCAGGCTGGATATTTCTACATTGTCTTCTGTAGATGGTAACCCCATCTTCCTGCCCTATCTTGATAATCCATCTCTAATCTCTACAGATGACAGCTTATACCCTGCTACTTTTTTCTACGTATTATGCAAAGAAATACAAATGCAAAAAATATTTGTTTAGATCTAAACTGAGCAGTTAATTCTGGGTTTCTGGAACTCTGGACATTATTTTAGTACTGCCAGTGAGTGTGGAGAGCAGAGGATTCAAGCTCTAGGTAACAGGATCTAGTTTTGTTGCAATCAAAAAGAAAAAAAAAAATAATCTAAGACCAATATGTAAAACTATCAAATACCAAGTACACTGTTCAAAGACTACTGTATTACTACTTTCAGCACTAAGCTTTGACAGATGAACTGTGTTTCTCTATCATTTGAGAAACATGATATCCTTTGATGAGGCCTTGCAAGAGTGACTCTTAACACCTTATGGAGGAGAAGGCTCCAGTTAAGGATCTGACCTCTGGTATTATGATGATTGAGAACAATGAGTCCTCCACAAGAACATCTACAGGACACTTAATAGAAGAGTATTCCCTCACAAAGCAGGAAATGGAAGAAAGCAGGTGAAAGGCTTGGGTAAGACTTTATATAATTACCACTACCACCCAAGTGTTCTGCCTATTCAAAATACCTGTCATCTCTCAGGTGTGATGAAACACTGACTAATGCTGGACATAAAGCTGGTTAGCCTCGATGATCTCAGTAAATCACAGAGTTTCCTGAGTAGTTGAAAACTGTCGACAGCCTGCAGCTCTTTCCTCCCCAGGCTATTTTCTCAGTGACAGTGGACACATCCAACTCTACTGCTGTATCACCCCTTCAAGTGCTGCTGGTACAAACCATCAATTATAATTTTATAAAGCCATAGAGGTTGGTTGTTATATTAGGTAATCATGAGACTGTTACAGAACTATGTAAGAGAAGTGAAGCCTCAGGCTGTTACAGTAGCTAACAAACCTGTCATTAATTACTGAGGCAAAGCTTTTTGCCTTTTAAATAATTTATACAGCTGGATCTGCAGTAGCAAAAGATTAAACATAATTAAAATGGAAGCTTTAAATTCCAAGGGGCCAGCTGACTTCAGGACTCGGCCAGCACTGGCAGAGCACAGATAAGGACCACAGCTAATGAGGGTCCCGCCCTCAGGCTGGCACATGGCACTTCCAACCCTCACCCTGGACTGGGGTTCCCTTTATGAAATAATTTCAGATAAAGATAAAGACCTGCTAATCTCATAAACTTGCACATTGGATGCCTTGCTTAAGCACTTTATCCCTATGACCAGCATACCTTTGGAAGGGCTTCTTTGTCTTAGTCTTTGAGATTTAGTGAAGGGTAATGTAATCTTCCAACAGGGGTACTGCCCTCCAAGGTTTCAATTTAATTGGGCTGTGCAGTAGTTCAAGTACTATGTACATGCAAAAAATCTTTGGGTGAATTCAATCCATACAAATAATGTAGTCCCCTAATATGCAAAGTAGTGTCTTAATGCACTCCAAAACCATTTGCATTCTTCTTTCACAGGGAGCAGCTTTTATTATAATGTATTTTAAAATGAAGTAAAACGTAGCAAAATATTAATCTCATCTTTATGCTTAATTATAGCAGATCTCACCATATCTCTTACATCTAAAAGTAGATCAGTATTGCCCAAGTTTTCAGAACTCCAAAGCTTAATAAGAGAACTACATTACTTTGCCCTTGTACTCAGCACTCATGAGACCACACCTTGAGTACTGTGTCCGGTACTCAAGAAGGACATTGAGGTGCTGGAACACGTGAGGGCTCTAGAAAGCATGCCTTATGAGGAGAGGCTGAGGAAACTGGGGCTGTTCAGTCTAGAGAAGAAGAGACTGAAAGGAGACCTTATTGCTCTCTACAGTTACCCAAAAGGAGGTTGTACCAAGGCTGGCGTTGGTCTCTTCTCCCAAATTACTAATGATAAAATGAGAGGACATGGCCTCAAGTTCCATCAGGGGAAGTTTAGATTAGATATTAGGAAGAAATTCTTCACTGAGAGAGTGGTTAGGCTCTGGAACAGGCTGCCCAGGGAGGTAGTGGAGTCATCATCCCTGGAGATGTTTAAAAAATGAGTAGATGTAACACTTGAGGCTATGGATAGATAGATAGACAGACAGACAGACAGATGATGTTAGGATGAAGGTTGGACTTGATGATCCTAGAAGTCCTTTCCAACCCTAATGATTCTATGATTCAGCCTGGTGATTCAGGTATCAGGTACCAGCAAGTTCTCAGATCAAGTATCTTCACAACTCTTGGGTACTTTGGCTCTCCAGAGAAATGATAGAGTTCCAAAAATCTGTCCTTACAACAACGTGTGGAAAACCTGCATATATATATATTTGT
>JAAGNO010025037.1:101137-171429 GCA_033439905.1 Ceryle rudis
TCAAAGGTAAGAGTTTGTTGGGTTTTTTTTCAGTGCAGATTTCGGTCAATTTAGTTACATAGAATATCTTATTTACATATGAAAATTGTTACCTCAGTCTTTTTCTACAGCCTCTAGCCACTACCTGTATTGCTTTATCTCTCTGCACAGAGGCACTGCATCATGCAGTATATATTTTACAGTACAGCTAGTATTATTCTTTAAAACTACCTATAAATTATACTTATTAGTTTTCAGTGTTAAGGTTATCTGAAAAGTGTTATGTCATAAGTATCCCCCACATTAGACTGAGTATTCCCCTAATACCACAATAGTTAACCTCAATTAACCTCCACATAGTTAAATTAGCCTTTGATGTCTAATTATGCCCTGTGATGGGATATATTAATTCCAATCCTCACAGCCATAAGGGATCCGTCATTTCAAGTGACCTCTATACGTGGACAATAATCCAAACTGAAATAGACATGAAAGCAGGATCAAGGCCTAGACCTGTAGGATTTTGTACTACTTTCCAAGGTCAGTTTAAAGATTTGAAGATTCTGGGCACTGTTGTCGTTGGGACCTCATGGAAAATCAACCTGTTTGAAAACTGACAGCAGGGAAGTACTCAGCAAATAACCCATGTGTACACAGATTACCTTTCTATCACACACTTGTATCTCAACAGATTCAAGTGCTGTACTCAGCTACCTGCACTAGCAATACACTTACTATATTAGCAAATATACAGAAGCACTTTGGAATAAGCTAATGGTTTTATCCAAATGATAAACTGTTGCTATCTAATTGTTATGCAATAATCAAGTTGGCTTTTGATCCTCTCTTAATTTATGATTTTTGCAGATGATGATCTTCCCATCAATTTGTTGTTCTCATTCTGGCCTAATTCTGCTACCATTTGTTTGGTAATTTTGCTAAGGCATTCAATTTGCATTTAAAACCCAATCAATGTAAGTTAATAAAATTGTGTCAACTAATCACTAAGGAAATGTTACATTGGTATAAAACAAGCCTTTCTTCTGAGATCTGCTTTGAACAGAGATCTGCTCTGCCTACTGGACAAAGATGTTCAGACTGAAAACTCCATGGAACCAAGGAGTACATGAAATCGAGTCTTAAATCATCACTGTGCACATTTATCAATTTGAAATTTTAAATCTATTCAAGCCATGTGGATCTTAGCATTACTGCTTTTCTCACATGGCCACTGTCCCTCACTGCATTCCTCTTAAGGCCACATTTCAGTTGTGCAACTAGGCATGAGCAGAATGGAATGGATGTGCTAAGAATACTCAGCCAAAAAAAAAAAAAAAAAAAAAAGGTATATTTTGTTCCTAATGCTCAACACACCAGTCCAAAATTGACTGAAGTTCACAAAACACCTCCAGCAGCTTCTCTCTAGCAATGTGTAGACTAAGGGCATGTCAAGTAGAGGAAGAAAAATATCAGTGCCAGATGATCTTCAGCACAATAGCAGAAGTTAACTTCAGGCACCGGTTCTCTGCTGGAGTCAGAAGTCCTTTTCTCTCTGTCATCTAAAGAGATATCTGGGAAAATAGTTTTGCCCCTGGCTTCACTAAGATAAGGACATTGCCCTTTAGACAGAAGTCATTCTGATCCTCCAGTGAACCTGAAGAAAGCATTTGTTCAAGCAGCTCAGGAATTTCCCCCACTTCACACACTGTTTATGCTGAAGTGGCGCTGCAGTAACTATGCTGCAGTACTGCACATAAGCTCAGCAGCAAATGCATCTAACAGCGGTCATTATTTAATTCCATCTGTATCTCATCCAAGTACTTTTGGCACTTGTGCTAAACAGTATCAAAACATATTACAAAACATTTTCTACATTCAACTCCTCGCTCCCTTTTTACATATATGTTCAGCTGTCATATACAGTAATAGGGCAACTGGTTATTTTTTACCTCCTAAATAATGCACAGAGTGGCACTGCAGCACTGCTTTCAGAAGTCATATCCTTTCACAGCTGGCAGTCATTGTACTTACACATCCCACTGTTCATGCAGTCTCCTCTCTGCTGCTGGCTGTCTTGTCCCACACAGCTGAGAGCCCCTTCCCCACTCTACAGTTAAACAAGAGTTTAAAACTCCTCTTGCAATGGATGGTTGCCTGTCTAAGAAAGGCAGAGGTGCCTGTGCTGGCGTGGAAGGCTGTTACCTGCCCTATAAGGGCACAATCCAACAGAAAGTTACAGCCTGAGTAACCCCAGTCTTTCATGTTGCCTCACATCAAGGGACACCTTCCCTCAAGCAGCCCTCGAGGCTACTTCCCCCTAACTCCAGCTCAGGAATGAAAATGCAAAATGACAAATCTTTGCGCTGTGGTGTCTTCACCAGAGAGTTAGTGATTCCCATACAGACTTCCCATCAGTTCTACCACAGACTTCATAGAAATGACAAAACTGAAAGTTCAGTCTTTTCTCCAGCTTCAGTTCAATGGCAAATCTCATACTCTGGCAGATTCTCAGCAGGCACAAAGCAACACAGTCCTTGTAGGATGGGAAAGGTATTGAAAAATCCATGTAGTTGTACTAGCTTTCAACAACAAAGGATCTAGACCATTGTATTTAATGAGAGTTGGCTAAGGATCAATGCACTGCTAATATTTAGTGTCTGTAAAGAGCTAAAACTAATAAAACATTCATAACAGGTGGGAAAAATACTCAATGAGAAGAGATGCAATTATGTACTATAATTTCCTAAAGTACTTTCAGAACCCACATCTCGAATGTATGACTTCTCTTATTAATGACTTAAATGCCTAAGTAACAAAGGACCATGCTAACATTTGCAGTTCATAATTATGCCACGTTTGTCTGCCACCACTGATTCACTAATACTAATTTTTGTTTAGCATACACTGTGTCGGGAACTGTACAATAAATCTTGTGATATAAAACAACGTCTCCTAGCCTTATCTGTGCGATTTCTCTCATCTTACCCAGAACATTGTTCATCTTTTTCATATTCTCTGTACACCATTTTAGGAATTAATAGCAATAACCGCATGTTTGTATGGCGTAAAATGTGAATTATAGCAGCATTGTATTTGCTGAAAGGTCAGTACTGAGAGCATCTCACTGCCTGGGAATCAAAGGTCTAGAAAGTATAAAATGTATTACCAGTGGAGTCAGAACAAAAATCTAATTTGGCATTCTCTTCAAATACACACTGCCATGGAAATATTTTACCTGTCACTGCCTTTCTCTGTTTGACACAGATATCTTCCATAATGTCATATTGGTACACACTAAGAAATTTTACTATTTGTTCTCTTAACCCTATAACCAGATCCTTTATTGTTGTATTTCTGAATAATTGGGCTAGATTTTAAATCAATTTTCACAATGATCCATCATATTACATTACAGGTCTTCATCATCAAAAACAATATTCAAAGATACTTTTATATTCTACATGAAGTTTCTATCCTTCTGTAACTAGAGTGTACATAGTTTGTATTATTCAAAGCTCCTACAACAACCCCATGAATATTATAGTATTAGTCTAAAATTGACTTCTATTTTACCACAAGACAGTTGAGCAAAGAATATAAACGCTTTTTAGTCCAGACATAGTAACCTCTTATGAACATGTTTTGGAGATAACCAAAACTTTATATAACTGGGAAAAAATAAAAATAATAATCATTTCACCAAGTACTTGGCTTACAGAAAGCTTTAAAAAAATATTCTCAGAGGATTGAAATCATTGCCAGAGACGGGTGTTTCTTACCGACTTTTCCTTAGTTTTGCAAGAAACTGAGGACCAAAAGTAATTCAGAGTTTGTGAACCACAACATCCATTATTGTGCAAATGTTATGGCTATAGTCATATTTGCTGCTCTTCTGTCCTCAGCAATTGATTTTAATCTGATTAGGTTTCTTAATTATGGAAGACAAGACTGCTCTTGGGCAGTTCTGTGACTGCAAAACTTTGCCCATCCATTTCCAAATATCACCAAAATATCAAACATCCAATACCAAAACAGCACCCTGAGCTCACAGGCAAATTAGTTACAGGAGGTAACAAACCTCTTCAGATCTTTGGTTTGTCCTTTCTTACCATCCTACTAGTGAAGGTATGATGTAGTGCAGCATGGACAACTAGGATTTAATGAACCACTTAAAACCCAGTAGTGGATGTGTGACTGACAATTTGTCTACTGTTTATTTACTCTAGCTCAAACCCAGGAAAGTGATGTAGTAGCATTCAGCTCCAGCTTTGTTCACAATAATATCATAAGCATTTGCTTAACTTTAATCACATCATTGCTCCCATCTTGGACTTAATTGCTGCTTAGCTGCAGATTTCCAGAATAATGTCTTCATGTCAGTTGTTAAGATTTATATACACAGATCTAATGGACCAATTCCAGCCTTCTTTCTCATTAATGTTAACAGAGGGAAATGGACACTCAGAACATCTGCACACTAGCAGGACCATTCCTATACTTCTAACTTAAACTACACTTAAAAAGTTCCTTCTCTTGCAAGTAGTCCCTTTGCACACAAGCAGAATAGAGAAGAATGACAATTCTGCCCTGCAATTAGTGCTGAAAAAGGCAGACACACCCAAAAGCTTCATTGCACATTCCAAGATAAAGATCAAACAAGCTCGTATTACTCAGTCCAAGCAGTAGCTATTCTTCTAAATGTATCTATTGTTCTGAATATATTATCTTAAGAAAGAAAAGAAGCAAATGAGGCCTTATCTTGTACCTAAGATCTGGGTGGCAATCAGCTTTTTGATCAAGATGTCTAGATTCCATAGCCTTTCAGAAAGAGAGTGATAAGAGATAAAGCCTGGTTATATGAGTAAACATCTCTGACTTTTAAGTCCAGTCTTAAACCATCTCCATCTGTCTCTCAAGGAAAAACAACAGTTTTCTGTCCTTACCCAAGATACAGCATTTGATCCCTGTTATGAAGAGGCTCAATAGCGTATTTGGATTGTATCATGCAGATGATATAAAGCTCAAACATGAAAAGTACTTTCCAAGGAAATCTCTGCCATCACTGTTAGCTATCATTTGAGATATCAGAGATGTATTCTGTGTTGTAGAAAACAGTGACACACAAAATAACTAATACTTTATGTGTATGAACTCTTAAGAAAATTGACTTTCATGCTGCAATGAATTTCCAGACACACTAGGACACTGACTACAATTTGATATGTTCTAGCCGGAGTCACGCTGAACTAAATGCAAATATTCATACTGCTGGCTACTATCATGTAAAGCAGGAGGGTAAACTGAGCAGCCCAGCATATCTTGACATCTTTATTCCGATTAATTTCACAAGAAAGTAAGTGTTTCTTCTTTAACATCTTAAACAGTGAACAAGAAATAATTGTATAGGTCTCATAACATCATAATATGTATAGGTCTCATAATATACATAATATGTATAAGATCTCATATTTCAGCACCATGTAGTCCAGAACTATTTATCCAAAATGGCTCTTAACTATACCCTTTTCTAAAACAAAGTGGGCAGCTGTAGTCTTATACCTAAAGAGTAGGGAGTAATAATCCTCCATACAGTCCTGTGCAGGTTGGACTCTGTTCTTTTTGTTTTCTGTAACATTTCCCCCCATAGATCAGATGTTTCTTTCCTATATAACTTAAATATTAGACATTTCTGTGGATCTAGAAATAACCAAAAGATTCTAGGTAAAGCACTGGGAAATAATTTCCAGATTTATTGAATACACGTCTCTCTGCACAAAAGTATTGAAAACATTAAAGTACTAAATTATTGAAACCATTTTTTGGTGCACTTTGAAATTATGATGTTCATGGCATTAATTTCCTTATAACTTCATTTGTATCCGCTTCCTTATAGGCTCAGATTTTTTCATCTACACAATTACATTCTTAATTCTTTTAAAAAAAGTTTTTGCAGTTATCCAGTAAATAATTTTACATTTTTAAATGGCAAGTTAAGAATAAAAATGAAAGACTCTATCCTTTACAAAACCAGAAGGACCTCAACTGCATACTTTTGTATTCAACTTTTGGGACGGTATTTATGCAATCATACTGCTCCAACTAATAAAACACATGACATACGTAACCATGTTACTTCCATTTAATATATAGTTTAATACTGTGTGAACTGCAAAATTTCCAAGTTTCACAATAATGCTATAAGCCAACTATGCAGTGGAAGACCTCTGAAACATTTGCCAAAATTCTCCATGAAGTACAGAAACTGATTTATACTCAGGCATTTCACCATAAACTCTGAAGTTCAACCAAATACAAAATTTATCAGTCCTTAGAGAACAGAAAAAGAAAAATATAGTTTGGACAGACTGGAATTTCTGATTTTTCAGAAAGAGAACCTGGAAGAAACCAGACTGCAGTGACACAGCTACTGTCAGATGGACTTCTGAACATAAAGACAAAAAAATAGCCAAAAATCCCTTCCTGGAAAAATAATCTGTTCTACTACTCCAGTCATTGGGCATATTTTCATACATCATCAAGTAGAAAGATGGTGGCAGACACCACCACACACACACACACATCACATAAATATACACACACACCCCTCTTAGGTGTCAGATTTGTATCAGTGACCTAGAAGAGCCATGACAAAGTGTCTATTTGGGCAGATGTGGAAGAAACAAAGAGAAAGACTGCACTCTGCTCCTAGCAAATGAGTTGTAGGAATCTGAAAACTATGGCCCTTCTAGTGACAAGTTCCAGAAGGAAATAAATGCCTGTATCCAGTTTCTTGTTCATCTGTCAAGCTTTTGGCCTCAGAGACCCTTAGTTCAGTTCCCCTGATACACAGTCACTGCCCAGGAATAGGTGGGTGCACTGTGTTATATGTGGATTTCCATTGCAAGACCTGTCAGCCCAGCACTGTTCACAAAATACCAATGCTTTTCTATCCTGATGACTGCTTCACTGCTGAGACTCCGATGATGAATGAGCAGTAAACATGCCACAAAATTAATTCAACCCTATGGCAGATTATCGTGAGAAGCTGAAAGTTACAAAAATAGACTCATTCTTATTACAGCTTTAAGACTGATAGGTAAATCTCATTCACAAAAGGAAACTATAATGACATGAACATAAATGTTAATGTGAGGTTCAAATGCAATTTAAAATATTTATCTTTCAGAGGTAAACAGCCACAGTGACTATCTGAAGAGTAAACACACATTAAATCAATTCAAGTGCTTGCAAACTAATCTACTCTGAAATACATTTACTTAAAGGCAGAGTCTGCATTGCCAAGAATCCAGACATTCACTGATGTCAACATACCTGAAAAGCATTGGCATCTTGTGAGCAACCATCTCCAACAGAGACATGGCTCTCTGGCCAACAATCAGATTTGCTGGACTCTCCATCTCTAATTCTCAGGACAGTTTTACTCTCTTTAAAGTCGAGAATTAACTTTTTTTTCCCAAAAAAGTGTGCAGAGGTGTTAAAAAAAAAAAAAAAGCTTCAACCATTTCCCTGTTGTCTTTGAGATTGAAAAGGGTCTAAAATGCTAAAATGTGGATACATATTTGTACACCATTTTAGTTTTCATTGTCAAAACCCAATTGCAGCAGCTGATCTAAAACCCAGGAAGCTCTCATGGGCTAAGCAAACACTGTGTGAAAATAATAACTTTTCAACAGTTTTGACTGAATACCTAGCTTTTTTGTGAACTGTAGTTCTGCCATGCACATAAAATAAAGTTTCATAAAGGATGGTGGTCTTCTCATTTAGCAAGACTGGCAAACGTAGGAATAAACAGACTACCACTGAAGACAGTGAGACCTTATGAAACCTCTGCTCCAACTTTTCTAAACAAACATTGATGTCCTTAAAAAGTAATACCAATTGTAAGGTACAGAGAAGTGGGCTGTGTCCATTACCTTCATAAAGTAATAACTATATTGCCATATAGTGAAGCCAATGAGGTTAAGATTATACAGATAAAGAAAAAAAGCTGCAGCTGGGAACTTTCAGACTGTTCCCTCCACATTATCCATTATACGGTTTATGTATCACTAAAAGCTACAAAATAGGAAAGTGAAACCTTAATACCTCTCTATTTTAAAATAATACTTTGGACTTTTAAACACAGGCACTTTTAAAACTTTTGATATCTCTCAAGACTAGCTGAACATCACCTAGAAAAGAATAATTATGATATTCAGTGAAGACCAGACAGTTAGAGCTCATTGTAGTTTTTATAGTACGATGACAAAAAGTTGGAAACAAGGATACCGAATTTTCATCTGCATAATGTAACTAATTATACAACAATTCCTAGATTAACAAATCTTGTATAAAAATAATGTATTCCCATTCTTAGGGAATTTCATCATTTTATTTAAGTTGTTGCTTTTCTAATTCTTGAGCCATCATTAAAGCATTCTAATTTGAACAGAAACAGAAAAACAGATGTGTATCATAATACCATTGTCAAATGTAACCCTTGATACTTCAATAAATAGAGGAAGAAAGTTATCTTTTCCTCACATGCTACTTAATTACTTGGTATGAAGAGGAAATTATTACTCATGAAAAAAAGTAAGGTTTCAAGATATGCTTATATGCTCATAGCTTAATAAAATTATAACTCGGCATACAGCAACATTTGTCAAGGTGATTTCCCATTCACAGAGGCATACTATATTTTTAAAGGGAAAGAATCTAAAACTCTGGTATACTGTTTGATCTTGGTCACTTCCATAAAACAGCAGATGATTCCTCAGCTATAATACTAAATGATGCCCAGATATGGAGACCATTGGCAATTTGAGCTGAAGATGAAGGCAGTTAATAGACCAACATCAGAGGTTCTTAGATTATGAACATGCTTATTTTACAGGATATTATTATGCTAATAGATTGTAAAAGAGCTTACAAGTACCTGGATTTAATATGTTTACCCCTGAAGACCATCAGAAACTGCTTTGTAGGCAATACTCATGAATTATTACAGACCTAAAAAACAATTACTGTGCTATCTGTTTCAGTTTACAGGTTCATTACCGTAAATGTACATACAGTAAAAAGTGAGCCATCTAGCAGAAAATAGATCACTTACAAACAGAGAATACAATAATGTGAGATTGATTAGATAAAATTAGGTTAAATTAAAGTCAGATAAATTAAATAGACAATTTCACCTGAAAAGGGAGACCTTTTAGTCTAAGAACTCTGGACTATTTCATAAGCATTGGGTTGAACATTATTCACTGAAGTTCATATCTAAATCAGAAAGTCACTTTTTCCCAGTTATTGCCAATATCTCACAGCCAGCTGCTTACTACCGTCAAGCCTCTAGCAACGCCACCTTCCCTTTTTCCTTCCCAGTCGTATTTCTTGCGTATGAGAAAAGGAAAACAGAGTAAGATAGACAGGTCAGCCCAGGTTGGCAGGCATCTCTGGAGAAACCAATCCAAATCAAAGCCTCTTAGCATCTGTTTACCAGGTCCCTCGGGGCAATGAATCTCACTTGAAAATACCTGCCTGAGGACATGTAGTCTTCACGCTGTGACAAGGCCTGGGTCTCCTTAGACAGACACATGCTTCCCGTTCTCCTGCCACATTACTCTTCATTTAAGAAGTACAGATCTTGTCAGGCACTGAAACGTGGTACACATCACACTTAGCAGGTAACTGCACTAGTTGCAAACGGTGTCATTTTAACAACAGGCTTTTCAAAAACAAGTCCAAAGGTACCTTACAAGGAGCAATTTGCTGCAGCAAAAACTTGGCCCAAGAGGCTGTGTGCTTGGCAATAGAAACAGGTCTTGATCTAGTATTACTATGCACAATTTATGGCCATAATTTTAAAATTCAAGTAATACAAAGCACCGAACTGAAAAGAGCTCAATTAACATGCAAGAGGCCAAAATTCCCACGGATATAATTTCTTCAATTTCAATGGAACTGGAATAGAAGTGAATCTGGCTCATTATTTCCTATTCTTCTGAAGACATACAGATAGTATCTGTTATACTGTTATCACAGCACGGAATGACCTTTGTAATAGTGACCACTAATGCCTTATGCTGGGGGAAGATAAACGCTATTTCTTGCTTCCAAACAGTGAACAGGGAGATTGTATCTTGTCTCATAACCTAATATGCAGTGTAAGCCCTTATACTGCACCCTGATAACTGACATAGTCTGGCTAAACACGAAGCAAGCTGTGGACACAGTCTTTTGAACAAGCAAATTAAAGATGTTAAATACTGTTCTCAGGTAAAAGTAAGGAAATGCAGGACCCAGTCCAAATCCTACTGCAGAGCACTGCTAGCAATAGATTTCATTCTCAGAGTTCAGCCTCTAACCAAGTACATGGTGACATCTCATACTTTTTTTTTTTATTATTATTTTTGTTTATTTATTTAGCCTCTAACTTCAAAACTGTAGGCTATTTTGCCTATCCTAGGGTTAGGATTTAACACACTTTGGTCTTGGTTTGATACTATTTGCTAAACTGCATGTCAGGCTTTCAAAATTAGATTAACTTGTCCCATTAGCTCTTCTTATGTACAGATTTCCAGTCCTCACAAATGTTCCCTATACCTCTTCTGCAAACTAAAGGTGACAATTAAAGAACCATTTCCCATGGAATAGGTCACAGGAAAATTTTAAAGGCATGTTAGTCTGTGGTTTTATCTTCAACTATGTTTTTTCTTTATGCAAACATTGCCACACAGGGCTAACCTATGAACAAACAATGTATTTAGCCAGGCTTGATCTCTTTCTGGCACTTAGTTCTGTTCCTTTTCAGCAGTAGCAACCCAAGAGATTTCATAAGTCTCATTCTACTCTAGTCAAACATTCCCAGTGAGGAACAGCAACTAATTAAGCACATGAAGATTAATGAAAAATATAAGAAGAAAAGATACCGCAGTTGTTAAGTTTAAAATAGCTCCTGCACAACTATTTAAGAAATTACATATCAAGTTTCATTGCAGCCTCATTTGAAAAAATGATAAGAATTAATATTAACAGCAAATCTTCATTTCTTAGATAGTCATCAGCAGTTACAAGGCCAAATACCAGCAGTATTTATCCTTTATTCCTATGGGAAATAAAACACAGATTCAATGCTGGACTGGGAAGATAGAAGTATGTCTCAAGACATCCCCTGAGAAAACAAGCACTGTTAGAAGATCAGTGTGGGTCAGATTTCACAGGTAGGTCATGTTCTGCCATCTGCTAATAGTATCAGAGTATTATCAACTGAGACAGCACGCATAGTTGCCTGATGAGATACTAGATAGCTATACAGCTGCAGTAGAAGAATTGTCCAGAACATGTCAATTTGGTAACCTTACTGTAATGAAATGATAGATGACCAACTGGTGGGAAAGGCCACAGCTTCCTGGATCCATGCAGTATTACCTTCTGAATCAAAGCTGACACTAAGTAAGACAGGAACATCTCTCCCCAGGTGGAACAAGTCTTCAAGGAAGCCTAGGTTCTTGAAATAAAAGTATACACATAAGCTCAGGAGAAACTGAGCTGTAAAGAAAAGCTTTGTGTTTAAGGAATCTTAACATGTCCCAAAATGGTTCTTCCTACAGCTTTGACAGCTGAAGCAACACCCCTTCCTTGCTAGAATTAGCTTAGGAGAGTAAAGAAAATTTTAAATGCACCACTGCCCAACAAGTAATGGCATTTACATATGTAAATTGCAATTACTGGTGCTCTCCTTTCTTGTGGGTAAATCCAGTGTATATTCCCAAGTGTATGCATATGCAAACATTTTCACCACGGCCAAGGTGCTACCCAGATGTTGCTTTTCATAATTCGTCTTCTTATCTGCTTCTTAATGCTTCTCATGCTCCATTTTTGCTGGAAAACTGAAGACCAGCCTTTTTGATATGTTCTGTTAAATTCCAGCCTTCAGATTCTGACTTCCTTAAAGTCAAAAGAAGTTGACATTGAATTTTGGATCAGTCCATGGTTTTGCCGTGGGATCCAATATGCAACTACAAATTCTATTTTGCTTGAAACTCTACCAGCATTTATCTTCCAGTGTTGCTAAGAATACATCCATGAAAATTCTCCACTGCTTACTATTCTCACCAGATGTATTAATAACCCAATAAATGAAGCTGAAATTACTTTTCTCCCACCTTTGGAATATACTACAACTGATACATGAATGGCTTGATTCCTTGCTTCATATCTCAGCTCAAATATGCTCGCATTAAAACCCCTTTTTGCTCACCATTATGATGGGGCAATGCCTGACCCTAATTCTCTTGGGAGGCAGCCAGCTGCCTTAGCAGATGTAGCAAGGTAGAAGCGACACAAACACTGCTGTCATGGAATATTCAAGACTGCTGTTACGACATTTTTTTGCTGTAAGCCCATAAAAATGCCTGTGATGTTTCTGGCTAAATGTGTAAGAAAAAAAAAATGCTTCCTGCATGAGCTGAAAATGAGAAAGGATAATTAAATCAACTCTCCAAAACAACACTATAATGGTTTCTCTCCTACTCAAATGCACAAAGATCAGGCTGGTCTGTCCTGATTATTGGAGCCCAGGATGACAAAAGAAGTGATCCAATGGAAGAAGAAATCACTCTGAGCACTTGCTGGCATGTGTTTCTGAACAATGGGAAAAACCTGATACACTGTAGGCTCATCGGGGTATCTGTGTGGTAGGTGCCACATACCTGCGAATCACCAAATCACATCGTGTTCAGGATGTGCTCTGGAACCAATCTGAATTTTCCTTTGGAGCTGACTATTGGGTAATGCTGAAAATGAACATACATTCAGGACTTCTGGGACAGCCACAAGAAACTGCTGTGCAAAGCTGGCCTGGAAGAAGACAATGGCCAGACATATGGCCAAATGCAATTTTTTTAAAAAAAAAAAAAAATTTTTTTTTTTTTAAATGGCAGGGAGACACTCAGACTTTTAAAGCCATTCATGAACACCCCTGGGGAACACTGAGCTACCTTTATGCTCATTAAACAGAGTTCTCCATGCTTCAGTCAAGTTTTGTCTTTGCTCAGGAATGACAGTAAAGATAGCTGTCCACCTATTTTTGAAACTTATTTTATTCTGAGCTTACTGGGGTCAGCAAAACCTGGTGCTTCAGGAAACCTTATTTTGCTACCTGTCATCTCCTTCTTATAGCATAAAGGAGCTTGAATTGTTACTATCCAAATACTTGGCCCTCCGTTTCTTTCTAATAAACGAGCGGCACAGGAGACTAACCTGGCATTACAAAACTTGAGGTGGCCTTTTTCTTAGACTCTGTAGGACTATTAGCATTTAGACTTGTTGCCATCCATGCCAGGACAAAGCTGGCACAGAAGAAAAAAAAAATTAAATCTATTTTCTAAACTAAAATTTTAATTATACAGTTATGTTTGTAGGGTCAATGTTGTTTGTTTAAAGAGATTTTTCTTTCCTTCCACCAGAGTAGACCCAGAACATAACCATGTGAATAATAGATTCCTTGTGCTGTAAGAGACACGAAAACATTAGCTACAGCAGCATTGGTAGGTTCTTGAATAGAAGCATACTTTTCTTAGACACCATATTTCAATGATCTAAGTATTGGACTTGTCGCTACAACTCACTTTCATATATACAAATAGCAAAAATACCTAAAACAGATACACAGAAAATGCTCGAAGGAACTTCCTGGATAGCATTATACAGACCAAGCAGACCCTTCCAGCCTTGGAATCCAGGAAATAGTAAATTTCTTGCTCTACAGGAGGAGGAAAAAGCTGCCCCAAAACACCAAACCAACCAACCGACCACAGAAATACACCTTTCAGTTACAGAAGAATTACACTGTTATTTTTTTTTATCTCTAGTTTGTTCAGGCTTAGCCTTTCTGCCCACATTCATACAAATGTGTTGCTTACTGATGCTGTTGTTTCTATACAGTCTTAGGCTACTTTCTTAGGGAGTGGAAAAATTACCATCAGGTTACAGCAACAAATCTGCATTCAAGCAGACTGGGTACTGTGTGTGCTAGTTAGCAAGGTATCTTTATTATAGCTAAGCAGTTAAATACTGACCATGAAGTTGAGCAAAGGCACAAATGCTTTATCTAAATTACATTTGATCAACTGGTTTGAGGAGGTTTCTGAAGATAAAATAGTCTACAGGGCTTACATATCAGCCCACATACATGCTCATCTGCTGTGGAACTATCAACAAAACTCTTCCAAGACAGATTGCAGTTCTATGGCCCAGGACTGATTTACTATATAGCTGGTCTATTGAAATAGATGTTGAGATCCACTACCAAGGAGTACTGCCAATGTACTATTTTTACACAGAAAAAAAAAGGCTGTATTCACCTTAATTCACTCACTCCTAGGAAGAGCAAAGAGGACAGGAGTGGACGTAGAATCCTGAAATAATGCCACACAGGAGAGATTCAGCTTTGCTCTATGTGGAAAAATCAAGGGCAGTGCAGAGAGTGTCCTGCTGATCCTAGTTGTGTCTCAAGCACATTTCATGAGCCCAGCAGGTATTCATAACAGGAGATTTCCACAAACTGGATAAAACAGGGAAGCATTGCAGTGTCACTGTTCGGTAGGAGACTTAAAAGCTAAATAAATTTGATTACATTTTTCCTCATCTGACCTTTTCCAACCCATGTTCACACACTCTCTCCACATATCAGGGCCAGAAAGGATGCAGAAGAGGCAAAGAGCTCTGAGGAGATTTCCTCTACCCTTGAAGCAGATTGTCTCAACCAGCCCTCAGTGGTGCCATCAGCAGTATGCCAAATCTGAATGCATAGCCTGTCTCCAGCCACCAGCAGACCTGCTGTTCAACAGCCAGGACCAATGGAAACAGGTACATTGTACGAAAGGGTGAGAAGCACACAAGGAGAACAACTGTAAGCACATCACTTCTAATCCATGCAGTCAGAATGAATTTATACACCATCCTGGTTTACAGATGTGAGATTTAAAAACAGGGAGTGCGAAAGAGCATATCTGCTTTCAATAGGCATGCAGAGATGAAAGATCAGAACCATCCTTGGAGGAGATGGCCATCAGAGTGGACTGTCCATTGCTCTGCTCCAGCCCTGTAGCAACTGTGAAAATGACAGGAGGGAAGCAGAGTACTCCAGTTACCATGGCATCCCTGACAGCAGCCCTCCAAGTCCTACACTAATGAGTTTGGAGTCTGATGTTTACATGTTCAGTTTAAAAGTATAATGACAGGAGTCGTTGGCAGGATTACATCAGAGTAAGAGAGGAGTATTTTGCCTCAAGGCTTTCTTTAGAAGTTAGACACACTGCTCTTAAATATGCCCACTAGCATTTTAGTGTACCTTTGAGATGTTTCTGCTCTGGTATGGCATCTCAAAAGCACAGGAATAGGGAAATTCAGGTCTTCATCATCTAGACTGTAGGAAGAGAGGGGGAGATTGGTGTCCCCAAAGGAAATGGTTTGGGGCTAATGTATAGAATTGTTTTGTAATTAAAACTTTCTAATAATCTTACAAATAAAGGCTCCTAAATTTCCATGAGTTTTGATTGATAAAGTAGGAATATCCCTGGGCAGAATGAGGACAGCAGCAGACAGGCTTTAAGTTAAAGCAAGCTGAGCAAGATGCGACCCAAATAGCTGGGTGGCAGTGTACAGGCAGCATTTTTGTCCAAGCCTCAGGGAACTTAACAGCCACTGTTCAAACATGCACTACTGCTCCAGCACTATGCAGAGACACTGAAACAAGAGATAAATACAAACAATGATCATAGTCACCACTTCATGCATTTTATTTTTCCCCCCCCTTGGTATGTCTTATTGTAACTGAGCCAAACAGACAAAACCAGCAACCAAGCAGAAGCAACAAAAACTGCAGTTACAGCTGATATTGTATAAATGTCTAATTGTCACCCTTTAAAAAAAAAAAAAAAAGTTGAAACAATATAAAGTTTCCCATAATTATTTCAAGTTCTTGGCCTAATTCCAGGGAAGGCTTTAATGGGACTCATTCTGACAAGACATAGGATATTGTCCCAATAGAGTCTCATTTGGATATGGGCCACCTGCAATTACCAGTGAGTAGAGCTGTGCGAGATTAAAAGCACAGGCAGTATAATTTCTACCTTGTGTCCCAGGCTCTGTGGATTTGTTACTCATCCAGCCTGTCCATCTGGGGAGCAAACAGCATGTACTCCTTGATGAGAAACTCTGAACAACCGACCAGCTGTGAAAAAAAATAGATTACTCTTGTCATTTTTTTTCTCCTAGGTAATTTGCTGGGAGTAAAAATATAATTTCTTTGAAGGTTTGCAGTTAAAAGAAGATCCAAGGGATGGGTCTTATTTATATTTAAAGTCCACCACACTTTTATTTACTAAATCCAATTTTGAAGATATATCACTGATAGAACAGTTTGCCCTGTCATTTGGGATGCTGGAAAAGTGAATTTCTATTATTCAGAGTACTGTCAAAAACACAATGGCTGTTAAAGGAAAAAGTTCCTTATAAATGCACTACTGCATTGAGAGAAAGCAGACATTATTAAAAAGGTATTAAGAAAATAATGGGGTTAAAAAAAAAATGTTCTTGCTGCACCCAGGAAACTGAACAGGCAGATCCTTTCTTATTCAAGAGGGTTTTGTGCAAAATTCCATCATCATTCTGGATTTTTAAGTTAAGAATAAGGCAGTGACCTAGAACTGCTCTTAAAAGGCAGACTGCAAGTGACAGACTAAATGGTATAATATGAAAATTATACTTCTGGGTCTATTATTCATTTGTAGTCACAGTTCTATCAGATAGTAGCTCAGACATCATGCTCACTAACAGTTATACTGCTTGAGCTTAAGAATCAGAGGGTTTTGCTATAGCTTCTAGGACTTTCTCTAGAAAACATCACAAAAGGCTACCAGAAAATCCACCTTCCCTGTGATAGAGAGAATCCAAGCAAGTTCAGGTAGTACCATGGGTTTTAAAGGTACATAATATTCTGATCTGTGCTTTTTAGACCTTGTATCTGATGAGACAACACCACTTAAATATGCATGTAAATTACTGGTCTTTAGAACTTTAACACATTGTCCCAACTAGCAAATTATTTTAGAAAGGTATTGGTGATTATCACATCAGCAGAACTTACTACTCAGCATCTGTCCTAAACTATACCAACCAGGTTTTTTTATGTATAGATTTAGGTCTATCACCTGCAAGAATCACCCTTTCAGGGACACTGGTTCTATAATGTAAATCATGTCATATAGACATGAGAGTAATGAATATAATACAACCCCTAACTACCTCATGAGAAATAAAATGCTTTTATATCATCCTGTCATTCCCCTGTCACAGTTCTAAAATTAAAAAAGTAAATCCTAATTTTTATATACCCAATGGAATTGCAGAAAAATATTCTGAAATAGAGAAAGTACTGTCCTCCTTTATCATTCCCCCATTATCTCTGCTCCATATGGTATAAATACCCCTCCTTTCTATGCATACTGCATTTTCTATATTAGGTAGTGGAAAAAGATGGATCTCAGTAATTATAAGGGTAGAGAAGCCACAACAGGAGAATCAGTGCTTGCTGTGTGTAATGCAGCAATTGCTAACCTGACCTGACTGGCAGAGGTCATGGAGAAGGTACGACTCTGATGCTGTCTGATGCCTCAAGCTTTAAGCACCAATCTCCCCCAGATAAGCAAGAGCTAGTCAGAAGAGCATCTTCAATGTTAAAAGGAGAAAGAACAGATGTGTTCCCCCGATTGTGAAAAATCTCTGATAACAGCTGAGCTGTCAAAAGGAGATGATGGCAGGGAACCTGAACTGCATGCAGCTGTACAGACTACTTACTCCTATGATATCAGATGCAGTATCTTAGGGGACAGCATTTACCCAGCATATGCAGTATTTAAACATTGAGACGTGCTTCATTAGAGATGAAGAAAGAAACTCAACTATTTCCCACTCTTGTATTCAAAACTACCTCTGATGTAAGGAAATAAGAGAAACGTAACAAAAAGCAAAATTTTATCTTGCCTTTAACATTCAGATATTTCAATCTATCATAAAGAAAAACAACAACATAACTCCTAGTGGCTTATGTGTAGAGTGAAGTCAGATGGACCAGTTCACCTTTTAAGACTCACCCAATCTTCATTCAAGTAAACATTTAGTAGATATTAATGAAAACCACCTACCAATGACTGAGTAGAAATTAGTGGTAAAAATTCTACCATTTTCTAACATATTTCACCAAAACAGTTACTCTATTCTTCCCATTTTCCATGTATGTATAAAAGCAGCATGAATGCACCTAAACATAACACATTGTAGTAAAATTCAACATCCAGCCTTTCTTCAAGCTTTCACAGCACCCATGGGAAAATTGTTCCACAAAACAGAACAAACCTTGAGATATCTTGCCTTATTTTCCTGAAACACTATGGTCAGTCTGTTGTAAGCTCCCACACATATTACCCACATCAAGTCATGTATATCCCATACATGATTTCAAGTACAGTGGACTGCTCCCATCACGGAGGCTGATCCTTGTGTAAACCATGTAAATCAGGCTGAAGGCAGTGAGCTGCACACTACTATGTTGATATATTCCAGTAGAAACAAACATCCACCTAAAGTCTTATTTACTGTTTTCACAAAAGGCTCGTTTCCTGGAAGCTTTTTTTATAGATACAGTAAAAACAACCTCTGCTTCAAAATGCACTTGTACCAGCCATCCTCAGATCAGTCTTATATTGGATTAAATTTAAAAAGATATCATCAGGTTATCCTCAACTTTAGAAACTGATGGCACAATTACCTTGCCCCCCTCCCCCCCAAAAAATGCTACCTTGAAGTTAATATGAACAAAACACATACTTCTTTTAGTTACATGTTAATAAGCAGTCACTCTGATAGAAGTCAAAATTACAGTTTATGGCAATTTAAGAGACAATGAATGTCTATGATGATGGGGTTTTTGTATCCTGAAGGATCAAAATTTACAAGTTTGACCATTTAATTATAGAGAAATGTATACCGCAACATACACCAGGATAAGTATTTGAAACATGCATATATTTCACATGCAGATGTATTTCAATATACATACAATATTTCAAAAGTATTCTAATGATTTATAAATAGAAGACAGAGTCTATTTTTCAATCATAAAATAGGCAGTTGTGGTGAACATTATACAACACTGAGTCAATATACATTTGTTTTCTTTTGACTGCACTGAATATCAGCCCTGTAAAGAGGGTCTGAAACTGGATTAGGAGCCATTTAAACCTAAAAAATGAGTCTTTATCAGGTCTGTGCACAGGAGTAAGTTTCACCTAATGGAGGCAACATGATTCAACTGCGCAAGGCTGTGTTTTAAGTAAAATGGACAGAAGGCAACATGCCCAAAACCTACAGTGTTTTGCTGCTACATGAGATGGGACATTTAGCCAAATATTCGGCTGGCATAGGTCCATTGACTTAGAGTCAAAGCAGTCAGCAGTACAGAATCTGCTAACAGTTAACTATAGTCATAGACACAAAAACACTTGTACATGAATACACATGCACACACACATGCTTATTTTTCACAGAGTTTCCAGATTAGTTTTCTTGTGGGTATAAAAAAAAACCACATGCTCATATTTTATACAGTATATTTGAAGTTTGAGCTACAAAAAGATTTCTGCATGCAAGCGTATGGGTACTTTTCCTCTGAGGGGAGAGGTATGTCAGGAGAATATGATTTCACAGCCAGATCTGTAGCAGCCACCCCTGAGATAACCCCAGAGGCAGTTCCATGGCCAACTGTTTGGAGTTCACAAGGAATTCAGGCAATAAGTCAGACCCAAGCCCAGATGCTGCTGTTGGGAACTTTCCAAAGCTTTACATCTGGATCTTGCTTCTGCCAAATGCCCCATCTGCCTACGAGGTGATAAATTCCACCTCTCAGAGGACAAGTAGCAAGAGAACACAGCAGGGAAGTGGAGCACCAACAGCACCAAATGTATAAGACAGACATTTAACATTTAGCTGGAATTTAAGAAAGCATTTTCTCAGTATTATCCTGCTCCACATTCCTACACCAGCCTTCCACAGAAAACTCTCAGTATTGCTTTCAGCTAGTGGGAAACTAGATATACAGGAGACCTAAAGCAACAAGGCATGTGTCAAGTGTAAGGGCAATACCAACAGTTTGTGGTTTGTCATTGTCTCCCCCCCTCCCCCCAGTATCAAGAGAAGGCTCAGGTAAGTCTGAAGAGCATAAGATAAAAACTGAGTCCCAACACTGAAGATAAGAGACTGCCAAGGAGCAGTAGTGTCCTTGAGAAAGGTTGCAGTTTTAAAAAGATAGGCTGTTCAGAAGAAAGAATGACTACTGCTAGAGTAAAAATTAATTCCTGTATGTCCATGAACAGTGGGGAAGAAGAGAAGACTGCACAGGAAAAAAATACACATCTACTAGTGGGGCAACACATCAGATTTTTGCAGCTGAAGACAGTATCACAGCGGGCAAAGAGGAAGAATTCAGTCCATGAGAAGTCAGAGTACATTTTGTGTAGCAAGGAGAGACTAAAAAAATAACTCTGGAATCAGTATTACGTGCCTTAGGGTTTCTGTTGGACCTCTTCTGCACCTTCTTCAAATCTGGCAGTAGCTTGAATCCTTCTCATTTTCACAGAATCAATCAGCTCTTCTCACACTGAATTACAGAAAGTTCAGCTTGGGGTGGGATACTCAGTGGAAAGAACTTATTTGAAAAAATCCATAGCATTATATAGTCAAAACCTTTGTGTCATCGCTGTAGTTAACAGCAATGGTTTGGACAGCACCCTAGAAAACTGCTGTCATTTTTCAATAGGAAAAAATAGCATTTGAGGAAAGCTTACATGTCATCCATGTTTACAAAGGAATTAAGGGCCACACTAGAAAACTATAGTTAAAACTCAGTGATAAGGCAGAGAACAGAAGACTATTTGGACAGGCTGCACAGTGAATGGCTCAAGGGGAGGTCACATTCAGCAAAGATTTGTGAATACAACAATGGAAAGCTGTCAGGACTGAAGCTAGAAATACAAGGTACTTGACTCAATGAATGTTTTTTATGCAATGTGATATAACACTAGTATATAAAGATGAATAATTATGGTGATGATGGCACAATTCAGACATGAAAATGAGCTCAGTACTACATCTAAGGTCAGTGATTAGTAATAGATGGGTTTGATTCGGAAAGGAGAGAGAAGCGACTTGTGTTGCAATCCAACTTTGTGCAGAGCCCAATTAATAAATAGGGCACAACAGCACAAACAAAGTTTAGTTCCCACCTATGTATTCATAGATGGCTGAAGCATTATCAGTCCTGGAAAGCACAAAAGAAGCTATGGCAAACCAGTGATTATACACAATGGTAATTTAACATTAAAGATCACAGAGAACATAATACTGCTTAGAGGCTAATCAAGTTAATAACCCTTTCTGCAAGGTATCATGTAAACAGAATAAATATCATCCCCTGCTCCAATAAATCTTACAACTGTGAGACAAAATAGAAAATACATGTCACAGTGGGATTGACATTTCAAGAAGATAAAAGCCTGATAGCAAACATGCTAAAGATACCACAGTGAAAACAGTCCAGAGAACAAAGGCAAACAAAAACTGAAAACCAAACAACAAGAGTCTGGCAGTTACAAGTTATGGAAGCAAGCAACAAAACAACTGCACATGAGAGAGACGAGGAAATCTCCACGGGTTCCTGCAGAAGGGTAAAAAAGGCTCTAAAGACAGGAACTAGAACAAAAGGGCACAGATACAGGTAGGTACAGGAATGTCTACACACCTGTAGACAGACGGACATACAGATACAAAGAATTAGACTTCACTGAAGAGTGAAGCAGAACTGTGAGCTTACAGAGGTTGTGGAGTAGGACAGTGAAGAGCAATTCCATGGGAAATTGTTTATCTGAATCCCCAAGTTGAACTCTTGCAAATTGCCCCACAGGTTGCTGCACAGAACCACTCACCTTAGCCTTGTTCTGTGCAAGTGCACGCTGAAAGCTGTGGCCTGTGCATAGCTGATGGTATCTCTCCCACCCTTCTGCCAGCTCTCCCTCCTTTTCTCCACAGACACACTATTTGTCTTCTCTGTCAACAAACACATATACAATCAGTGGAAGAGACAACTTGTCCAGCAGGCACCATGGGGGGAAACAAATGCAAAGTATCTCACATCAAAACATGATAATTTTCTTTAAAAAAGCCCTGAAATTTGTTGGGGTAGGGTTTTTTTGTGGGGTGGTTTGTTTTTTTTTTTTGTTTTGTTTTGTGTGGGGTTTGGGGGTTTGTTTGTTTGGTTGTTGTTGTTTTGTTCATTTGGTTGGTTTGGGGGTTTCTGTTATCAAAAAACTTGGTCAATAAAACAATCCACAACTACACAGAATAAAATATGCCAATTTCATTAAAATCGAAGCTCTGAACAGCCATGTGAAGAGTATTACCTCTGTAGGATCAATTCCAGAGTCTCCCTCAAGAGGATTTATAGAGGCTTTATTTCCTCATTGGAAGTTTATTGATTTTTTGAGTTTTTCAGTCAGTTGCAATGGTCCAAGGAAGGTGGACACAGAGGGACTCATGGCACATTCAGTAGCACCAATCATGTCTTTATTCTGAATTACCTATAAGCAGCATGCTGCAATGTTATTTACCTGTTCAGTATTCATTAAGATTGTAAGGCATAGGGCATGGCACCAGCTGTAATTCTGGCAAAGAGGGTTTCCCTTAAATGCATTGGCCATCTCAGCTCGACCTTTCATGCAAAGCTGCCGAGAGAGGGAAGAGAAAAATCCAGTGAGCTACCCACCAAAACAAGATGGACTCCAGGTCTGCAACTGGATCCAGGGCACAAGGCTGATGGCAGGAATGAGGTTTATGCCCCTTGTCCCACGTTCATCTCATAGCTACACAAATAAAATATAGTGAGTATGAAGGACTCCCTGGTGAGTATAAATGAGATGCAGTAAACAAGTTTTCATGTGACTGTTGTTATTTTGATGTTAGGTGAATGTTCAAATTCCCAAGTACTCATCTGGTAACCACCTTTGCACTGCAGTCATGGCATCTGTCTTAGACCTACCACAATTAGTCAAGACAGAAGGAATTATTTTAGAAACCCTTTCTGCAACATATAAATAATTCAAATCGTCTTCACTCTACTCCTGGTACACTTCAACCTTCTAACAAATCATAAGAAATCTATTGTATGAGAGAACTTGGAGCTATATTTAGAAAGGGACCTAAACTCCCACACAACCAACCATGGATCTTCCTTTTCTGGATGGGGAAAAGCATTTAAGAACAGGCTTCAGAACTGCCAGCCTGCTAGGCAGGAAACTACATCCACCAGCCCATAAAGCAGTGCTGACAGAACAGACATGACTTAATCGTGTGCCTCCTGAAGGATTAGGCACCTTGCTTTAGGTTGCCAGAAGCATTTATGACACCTTAGGTTTCATGGCTATGAACCTGCACCAGAATTTTGATACCTAAATTGTTCCCCTTGGAAAGGAACAGGGATCAGCCCTAAATGACTGTGGAGGTTGTTGCTACAGACACTGTCTCCACTAAATATACAAGCTGGGATGATTAAAGCAATAGGAGACTGATGTCCCAAGAACTGCAAAGCTGTAGATCAGAATCTACCACACCTTAATGATTCCCTGGTATTTCTCCAATACTTTTGGTTAACACTCTAATTCAGCTTTACAATGAAGTGATCTAGGGGAACAAGAACAGAACTGGACTTTTGGCACAGAACTGTGGCTTTTGCTGTTGCTTTTTACTATTTAATGTGGTCAGATTTCCTCAAGTCCTTTTGGTTTGGCAGGAGATTCTTGGTCCCAGTACGTTCTAGAGTGATCTGTGCTATTTTCCAGTGCTGAAAGCCAAAGATTTATGTGCATTAGTGTAAAAAAAAAAAAAAAAAAAAAAAAAACAAATTTCAACATCTTTCACAAGGAAGTAAGAGCAGAGCATGTTGCTAAAAAAGCAGAGCTGCTTACTGCCATGGCTGGAATGCATTTCTGCTAAGGGCTGAGCACCACTTTGATTTAACGGAAGAGCCAGGCTGTATTTCTGTATATCAGCCATATAAGATTAATGCCTTCTGATGTGGGACTACAGCACACCAGAGAGAACTGACAGAAGCATTAACTAATGTTTCTAACATGATGGTTTTACAACCAGTATCCTCATATCTTTTTAACCAAGGTCTCCTGTAAAGCATTAGGAAATACCACATGTCACTTTAATAAACCTCTAATACCCAAATTCAAAATCTAGCTGTTTCTTCACACAGGTATACATCTGTGTGCATGTGCACATACATGAATGCTTTCTTAAATGTCTTTTAAAATAAGTGCTTAAGATTACTGGTACAGAGTTGTACAAACCAAGAGAAATTATTTTTTAATGGAAAAGAGGCATTGTGAGTTTCTAAATTTTAGTGAGATTATTTGTGGCTCTAAAGGTACTCCTCTGAGAACTCTGGTTTATTTATGTCATTTTCTAACAGGGCACATTAAGTTGGTACAAAAACTGCATTGTTGCCAACCAGTAGTCACGCTGATTTACAGAAAACTCAAATACTGCTTACAAGTGGGAAGCCCATATTCCACCTTTGATTTGTCCTCTACTATAAAACTGAAATTGAGCAATTTTTCGGTTAGAGATGAAAGAAAACATTGTAGACTAAGGTTCAATTCTAAGCAAAAGCAAAATGAAAACCAAGAAAATTAGTATTCTGAAGCTTGGGGTGAACTGTACTGAGCTGGAGACTTCTTATGTATACATTTTTGGTTTGCAAGATTTAAGACATATGCCCAGCTTCAGCAAGACCAAAAAAAAAGGTAAATCAAAACTATTGCTACTTTTCCTCACCAATAATGCAGATTAATTCATTAAGAACTAAACAAAGACCATCAATCTAGCTTCCAGGTAATCAATAATAAAGTCCTATAGGTTCAGACTGACCCATCTCTATTTTCACTGGAAAACAATTAGTGGGTTGTATGTTATTAGAGTATACTGGACCAATTCTGATACAGATGTAATGAGTGGAATTCAATTGATTTAATTAACACCTGCATAATGAGACACATACAGAACAAGCCTGGCCAGAAATCTACAAGAAATGTCATCCCAATCCAAACCTTCTCTGCAAGCTGCTCTCTGGCAAAAGACAAACCTCTTCTCTTGACTATAGTCTCTATCCTGTTATTTTGCTCTGCAGCTGCCCCTTGACCAAGGCAGCTTGGGAGGTTTTGCAGCTGTCTGACCATGAAGAAGTACCCTTTTGTTGCAATTTGTTATTGACAAGAGGCGGAGAAGTAATATGGAAATAATAGCCAGTCAGATCACACTCACATGACAGCATGCAACCTTAATAAAGTTTGGTCTACTGACTACTATCCGTCATCCGTGGAGTAGAGTCGAGGTTTGAAGAAATATTCTGTGTCTCATTTAAATCCTTCTTCCACTTTATGAGTTCATAATAGAAACAAGTAGATATCACTAAATACTGTGGCAGTCCTAATTTTCATCCAGTTTTATAGCAACCTGACCCTGTAAGAGCTGCAGACCGCAAGACAAGCCATACAAAGATTCTAACAGAAATTACAGTAGGAAAAAGATCTCAAGCCATCAAGGCCACATCCTTGCTCATGCAACACTGCTTCAGTTCATTACATTTAAGGTGTCATCTCCCCATCTTTGTTCATATTTTGCAGGTATGTTCTATGTGTTTCAGCCTGATGATTTCATTTTTGAGTTTATTTCTCATTCACGTCTAGATGTTTTTTGTTTGTTTGCACATGAATAATAAAGCAGGGTTAAAAAAATTAAATAAGGTTCATTTGACAGCAATGCATTCATTATTTTCAAACTCAAAAACACTGGCACAGCTCAAGCAGGTATTTCTTATTTCCAGGTTCCAGCAGACTAATGGTAGAACTGATAACCAGCCCACAAATATATGCCTGTGAACATGTTAAATACAGGATGTTTCTGTTCTGTGCAAAAGAGTCTCTGTATTATCATCCTGTTTCTCCTTAAGACTTTTCTACAAATGTTTTTGTTTCATTTAGGGTGGGGAGAAAGAATTAACTGATTTCTGATCATATTTTTCTCTATAGCCACAGTTCAGAAGTTGCAATAGAGCAGGTAATGTGTTTGACCCTGTGGGAGTGATGGGGCCTCAGGGCACCATACTCTTGTGCTCTCTTCCATTCTTTGGGACCCTGCAGGTGATAGACAGAGGATTATGAGGAGATGAAAAGATTCATTTAAAGTTGCTGTTGAAATTAACTGATCAGATTCTGTCATCTGTAGGGTCCTGCTCTTACTTTTCTTGTACTCTCCCTGCTGCAGTAATGAAACTGCAAAGGGAACAAAAGTGCCACTCAGTTCAACTAAAAGGAGTTCTCCAAAATGGCAAGCTGTTAATGTACATACTAAAGATCATCTCCCATTGCGCTTGTCAACCAGTTTGCCAATCATTTAAGCTAACATCATCTTTTTTTGCTTTATCTTAAAAGTGAGTTGCCATGACAAATCTGCAGAAAAATAAAAAAATTAAATATTCTTAAATGCTTCTTCATCTGGAGAATGATAACTGATGACATGCTAAACCTGGGCCTATAAAGGCTAAATACCAATTCCTGTCCATCTCAAGTCAGCAAGGCATGGACACTTGGGAAAAGAGCTCTGCAGAATTCAGACAAAATCTGGCTACAAAAGAACAGCTAAGGAAGTCTTCAGAAGTTTGTATCAGGGATACTCAACAGTGAGCAATACCTGCAATGCTACTTGCAGTAGAAGGCAAACCTAAGGGCAACATTCTCAAACAACACATTTTGATGTTTAGGATGACAAAAAAAAAAACCAAACCAACACAACCCAAACTTACAATGCATCCACTGCAGATAGAAGTTATATGAAAGGAACAGATTAGTTTTCCAGAATGAAAAAGAAGCAGACAAATAGCACAAATCAAGACTGTTAATGTTCTGTGCAAGGGAATGTCAGCTTTAGGTGAAACTCTAGAATAATGGAGTCCTGATCTTGCATTAGGGTATACAGGCAAGACTCAATGCATGATTTGCTATAATAGTTAACTGTTGGCATTGGAAGTCTTTTGGTTAATCCAATAGTGAATCAAGGAGATTCTTATGATGAAGTATTCCAGGGTGGAACAACCAGCGTGACATTCTACAGGAAAGGCGCAGAGGGTATGGGGGGAGCATGTGTGGGGGTGTGTGTAGGGGTGAGAATCAGCTGATGAGCTTGATATCGCCGTAGAAAACATTTATTGCAACAATTATTATTATTTTAATCTCAAGATCACCATTAGAAATGCAGGCTTCCCATGAAAAGGTGCAATCTAGCATAAATTTGGTGGAGGCTATGGTCAGATCAATATTCATTTAGATCGTAAAAAGGTGTCATGGCCTAGAAAGCTCAAAAATTACAACTGCTGTCAATACAGGAATGTCCATTTGCAGACTTAGATTACATCATCTAATTCTGGGTAGCAAAGATGCTTATAAGAGCAATCTACAGCATTTGGGAACTTCTGCTATCTTTATATTTTATTTGGCACATGAGCTACAATACTTGAACATGCATGCACATTGTTTGTGCAAAGGGTTTTCAAGCTGAGGGAATTTTAGGACACTGGAAATTCTCTATTTTCCTTCTTCATATGTACATACACTACACCACCTGGAAATGCACAGGCACTGTGTTCCTTTATATATAAGGGCAGAAATTTTCTACTCGATAGTTACTTGCTCTTTAGAGAATACCTTTCTTTAAATTATCTCTTCTTCCTTTCACCAATATCATTAATTGCATGTGCATTTGCAGTGCTATCTGAGACAGGTATCTCATATCTTTGCCCAAATAATTTGATTAATTGCCTCCAAAACATGCCTCTGGCTAGGGGGCATGCCACCTTTCACTACAATCCCTGCCAGTCACCAGCAATTTATTTGTCACATGTACATACACAGCCCTAACTAAGAACAGCAAGGATCCATGTTACCATGCTCATTTCATTCAATTAATTGCTTCAGTGGCAAGCCCCTGGCCAGGACAAATTTGAGTAACCACAGTGTTAAATGACCCATGCGACCATTTTCCACATATATACTAAATCCATTTACTGGATTTACTACTCACCCATTTTCTGTCACCATACACCCCAGTCCTTGCCACTCATTTGAAGGTTAAATATCACATCTACAAACCTGGCTCCAGCTGCTGATCTCAGACTCTTGCCTGCCCTTTGCCCCCTCTTCTGGGTCTAGAATATGCTAGGAGATATACAGTTCTTCCCAGATCTGAATATATTTTATTATGCGGAAATTGTCAGCATTAAGAAGCCAGATGGTATAAAATTTACGTTATGTCAAATTTATACTTTGTGGAAATTTCCTACACTCTTTCTTGTTTCACAATGCCCAGATATCTACAGCTTACACTAAGTATGCAATGACCAAAAACTTACCCTTGAACATATTAAAGAGGATACAAAAGTCAGGATAAAGACCTCCAGAAGTTCCCAGCTCAATAAATGACATGTGTAATTCAGGCCAATACAGATCAGAGTACACATGGCCATGGACTCTGATAAAAAAGATTGACACTATAACTGCAGTTGTGACCAATGCCTATGCAATATGAATCAGGCACAGGCCCAAGAATAGGGAGAGAACATACTGCTGCAAGTTCATAGATACAGAAAATACTGGACAAGATTCCTTCACCAGAACCCCAACTTCACAAAAATCAATGGGAGAGATGCAACTGTCATTAACTACAGCAAGACACCATCTTAGTGTGGCACTCATCAATGATTTTACAAAGTCAGAATTGCAACTAGTACACATCACTTAATTTCTTCATAGTAATGATTAATCACGAAACTTTCCCTCCCTCCAATGTTACCCAGTAACAAAAGAGTGTCATGAAAATAGGATTATAAATGTGTCTGATAAACAATTCAGCCTGAATGCAGTGATTATGAGTTCACACATTACTTAACTTGAATCTCCACATTAGAGTCGGTCAAAAACACCTTATGTGTAAGAAATTTATGGAGCAGGAAGTAACATTTCAGAACAGAATACTGGGAAAATCCTGCTGGTCTGATATGGGCAAGTTGGTGTTCTAAAAGAAGCAGCTGCTGCATATGAACCCTTTCTATGCTCTGCATCTCATCATTCAGGAAAGCACACATGCTATCCTCAATCTGAATCAGGTAGAAGCTACACGGCGAGCAGTTATCCTCCAGGTTCACAAAATTGCACAAAAGCTCAAAAATACCCTGGCCATACTTCATTTAAGAGCCGCCCACACAGCCATGTGCATGCAGCAGATTTATACACCAGTTATGCAACTGCTGTTCATTCTGGATGCAGGACCACGCTCAGACTAACTACTGCAGTATAGCTGTATGCATTGGGAATGATACTATGATATCTCTGGATATCAGCCACATTTATGAAACTGTATTTATTGATCTAGCAAAGGTTTCTGATACAGTTGACCACACATTTTTGTTACGGCAATTTAGGCGTGACACAGATTTTACTGTAGCTTGGTTTAGCAGCAATATAATTGGTCACCGGGTATTAGGGCATTACAACAGCTCTGCTCTACCCATGCTGCAAAGAAAGGATGTTCTATCCCCCTGGATTTTTGGCCTAGCATCTTTTCCAAGCATGGCACAACCCATATGACTCCCTTTTAAAGTTTGCAATAAACACTATCACTTGTATTCTTTGACAGAACCTGTCCACTGCTTGCAGACTGAGCAAAGAGACAACAATTTTAAATATTCTCTCTGCTCCTCTGATTCTGTGCAATCTCAGAACTCAGAAGCCCCCAGCATAATCTTCTAGGCTTTCCCAAATACCACAAGATTGCCCAGTATTTAGTGTTGCTGTCTTTCTAACCCACATCCCAGCAGATATCTAATTCTAAGGCTTGTAGAGGGATGTGCAAAACCCTGTAGAAACTTCAGTAAGTGACCTTGCTTCAGCAGTTTATGTTAATATGTCAGTTGTTTTAAAAAGTATAAAGTGAAAGAGATAATTCTAAAGAAACACAGCCTGCTTTGTTTACTGTACTTCTCATATACTTCCAAAAGCAGAGTCATACACAAGAGAACCTCATTTACAAAAAACCTGTGTAGTTTGTGAGTTCCTTGGTAATGTACCAGGTCTCTGAAGTCTAGCATGCTGCATGCAGATAGGAGAAGGTATGGCAGGACCACTATAGATCCAGCACCTGGGGAAGCTATAAAGTCACCATTGCTAAGCATCATAAAACTCCAGAGGTCTTAAAGAACATGTCTTGAACTCAGTACTCAGACTGGAAATGGAAGGGAAGGAAAGGAATAAGGAGTAAGTCTGTGAACAGTTCTGAGCAGACCCTTTATCCAGCAGGCACAGCAAGAAAGAGCCTTCTCTGAACTCAGCTCAACATTTGAAAACTTAGTATAATCAGCTCTTTTGTTTCAGGGACTTACCTGATCACCTACCAGAGCTAACAAAGAATTTACTTTCCTCCCAACTGAACAACTGTACTTGAGTTCTTGAGATTCCTCTACCTCCAGTCATGAGACATAAGAGATCACCTGTAATACATAGGAAGCGGTGAAGAGAATTCTCTTCCTCAGGCATCGATGTGTTCTTGGGTGTTGCAGACACAAGCGGGAGGCAAACCCCTCTTTCTCTGCCTGTGACATGCATCTGCTTTCTCCAAAGGCTGAAAACTTCCATCTAAAAATCACTGGGCTGAAAGCACAGACACATCAGAGAAAGGTAATGATCTCTGTTAGTACAGAATTTACTTTATTTAAAATTATACAGTGCCCTCATATCACCCTATGATGACAGTATCTTAGTAAGTATGCATAGCAGATTAACTTGAGTTTCAGCAAGAAATACTACGGCATCTCTAAACTGAGCAGTTAACTCACTTTTTTCCTGAGGAGTATAAAATAAATTGGACATCAAATGCTATACAGCACTCAAAGATTACAGCTCAGATCACCTTCCCTCAAAATTCCTTAGTGAAACCAATAAATTGTCCAAAAAAAAACCAAACAAAACTGGCCCTCCCTAGAGGAAGGTAGAAAACATTCCTCCAGATAGCCAAGAATATAGGGAGGTTGCCTGTCTTAACAGATCCTGGAATCTGTAGCACAGTTCCTTGATGAAACTTCAGACATGGCAATTTGTGCTACAGTGCTAACACAGGTGGCCAGAAGCTCTGATGACCTTATGTGGATCCCCTGCCCCATGAAAACAGTTGCTTAAATGATTCCATACCCTCAAAGAAAGTTGTTACATTTTCCACTTTACAGAATGTTTTGTTTCTATTCCTGTTCATCTAGGATGGTATTTCTATACCTCACGTAATAAAACAGTGAAGCTGATCTGCCTTTGACATTCAGATTAAAGATACTGGAATGCATTCCCTGTACACTTAAACACAAAATGGCTTAGGTCCCATTCTGAATTATATGTACTTACTGAAATAGGATCCAAAAATGGATAGAACTTGAGATCACACATTTATATTAATTTTAATGTTCTCAAGATTAGTCAGAATTTTTAAGCAAATCATTCATTTACTTGGATCCCTTTTCTGCATTAGAAAGGATGGTTATACCATGATTTTAAATCAATTTTTGAGTCTCTTTCTACCGAGGGTTAAGCTTGATGATTAAAGGGACTTTATGTTAATTTCAATAAAATTTTGCTTTACTGAACTGATAAAATTGTCAATGAACAGAAAGAGAATTTTGCAGAGTCTCAGAGCTCAGCTCTTGAGGTCTAACAGACAGTTTCTTGGTAGGCTCTTCTTTCTCCCTTTGACGTTGACTATGATAGAGGACTTTAGCAATGGTCTCTCACCCCTTTGACACTAACCTGCTGGAACACTTCTAATGTCCTCTCCCCACCCCACTGTTCCCACTAAATATATTTTGACAAAAGATCAGAAAGGTGAATGACTGGCACATCTCTGTGGCTACTGTGGGTTACCCTCGGAGCTGCTAAAGAGAACAAATACAAATCACAGTCTGGGAGCAAAATTCAGGAGTAACTTACAGGCAGCACTGCTGGTGCCTTTAGAAAGCTTTTCACACAATAATAAAAATCCTAGATCCTGCTAGACAACATAAGAGAACAACAAACCTACTGTAAATTTCAGCCTCAAGCTACAGTGACTGTTATTGGAGTCTGTGTTATGATAGCCCTGGAAGCCCCAACCTAAATATCACATAAGAAAGGGCAGGAAAAGGCTCCAGGGTCATCAAACCCATTCCTTACCCTAAGGCTTCAACAGCATGCCTAGACATTCCTCTGAAGCATTTGTCTTGCCTGTTCAATAATTCTGCCCCCTCACTCTGTGTCTGCACAGTCAAAAAGAACCAGTCCTTGTACCACAACAGTTAATACCAGAGAACGAAAGCCAAAGGAAGGCAGAATTCATTCCTCCCTTGTTACTGATGGGCAAGAGCAGTCTGACCAAGTTGTAACTGCAGATACTTGAGCAAAACAGCTGTCCCAGCACAAGAGACAACACTATCCTTCTTCCAGTTAGATGTCAACCAAAAATGTAGCTTTGCATACCAGACTTATGCACTCTGTGTGCTCTTAACGCCTCCAACTTCAGCAGTGTTCCCCCAAGAGCCTGTCTGGGAGCTGAGCTCAGTTCATAAGGTCCTGTATCCATGCACGCACACACACACCACCCCCACCCCCCGCCAACTGCTTTCCCCAAACTGGGTACGCAGCTTATAAAAAAACACAGCAGAGACTGATGAACCAAAATATAAGGAGATGTAGGAAGTCCCAGGGAGAGAGTAGATTACAAGACTGGTCCAGAGAGCAAAAGCTACATACAAAAAGGCTTTTTGCTTTGCTGGGAGAGAACTGAAAATAGAGAAATGGGCATCAATACAGGAACGTAAAGCAGTTTTGCCATATACACAGGAGGACAAGCTAATAGCCTATGTATATTTTGCCTATAAGACTGTACATTTCTTCCTAACCCTAACATTGATCATTTCTGTAATGCCATACCAGTAACCTCCTCAGCCAGCGTCCTGCCTTTCCCCATCTCTTGCTGATTTCATCAGGAGTTCCTCCAGGAAGGAACAGTCTGCCAGTACACATGTTCCCAGTACTCCATCCCAGGGTGCGTCATGGGCTCATCTGGGACCTCTGTTCCCTATTTTCATGCAACAAATCCAAACAAAATCTAGATGAGCAGTAATTGCTTTTGATAGAATAGAGGAATTTTCTGTAAACTGTGGTAATATTTTCTTGGGAATTTGCTTAAAGATTAGATTTTCTAATTATAGGGGATATATTCACAGACACCAAAAATTTCATTTACTTTTCACCTCAAAAAAAACCTTTCAATGAAAATTGATGGATTTGCCAGTTGTCTTCATCACCAGAATTTCCACTTTCTCCAAGTACACCTACCAAGTACATAAATTATTGTTCAGCTCCAAACATGATACCAGCTTCACAAATAAAGTATTTAAGGCCAAGCCAGAGGTCAAATATCTCAACAAATAGTGAGGGATGAAAACACACTCTTAATCTCATTATCCCATCCATAGCATCTTGCTTCTGTGCCACCTCATCTCTCTTCACTCAGTATCTGTATTAAGAAAAGCTACATAACTGACATCATCTGCATCCTATCCGTAGCTATTTTTAACATCTCAAATGTGTGGCAAGTCTCCCCCACACCCTTTTAAAAAGTAAATCTATCAAAGAAGTCCTTCTCTCTGCAGAATACAGAATTTTTCCCCTCAGGAGACAGGGTAGATTTAAGACCTAACATCTAATGATTTAGCAGAGCAGAAGGAGGAGCTGTTCAGCAGCAGAAAGGGAAGAATTTCAACATTTTATTCTGAGAAGCATAGCATTTGCTTCTTCCATAAGTGTTCCCAAGAAAAGAGATTTGAAGTCATTTTTTAAAGGGCTTTACGCTCCTGCTGAGCCCTGTGCCTTTGGACTCATGCCAGCACTACTGAAGGATTACAGTGGATTCCAGCCCTTCATTCTTCACCATGCACATTTCAAATTCATCAGACAGGAGTGGTTTGTTCTTACTGCTTCCAATGGAGATTGCCAAGCAACAGCAACACATGAAATGCTTTTGCTTAGAGAATGAGGACAGGCTTTGTCATTGTAAATAATTTATTTAGATCTACTATCACAGGTCGTGGATCTTAATAAACATCACTGCTCACCTTTCTTCTTAGAGTGTGTTTTTATTGGTATCTCAGAAACAAGAGCACCTGGGCCTCATTCCTCCCAACTGCTCCCTCCATTCCACATCCTCACTCACAACAAATAGGCAGAGGCCACCAAATGTTAACAGATCAGTGGTACAGATCCTGCTCAACAGTCTGGTTCTGGGAACCTCCTTAATGGGAAAGTGCAAAATTGTTTTCTTTCCTTTTCTCTCAGTTTTGCTTTGCCCAAAGTCATGGCATCACTGTAGTCATCATGTTCAGAACAGAATTACAAAACCCTTCCTTCTGTCTTACGGAATACACTGGCCTGTCTTCCTGTCCCAAGGAACTACCAGGCAAGAAACTAAGGAGGTCTGACACACAGTAGTGCAACACCCTCAACATACTCATCAATGTGCCCTTAGACAATTCTTCTCCTTACAATTAAATCTAGAAGATGCTATGCTGATCTACTGCTCAGTTCTACTCTCCAGCTCTCACTCAGACTGACTATTTTGTAATGAAAAAGGGCATGGAAGCTTCATTGTCCTATTTTTGAGATAAGCAATGATCCTTGTATTGCTGTCAGCACTTTGGTTAACATGATTACTGCTCAGTACAGACGCCAGAGCTCCTTTTGAGAGATGTGTAGGTGAAAGGTTTATCTGAGGAACCCTTGCAAATGTTCTGGGTTTTAAAAACACTTTAACATGCTAACGTGACTATTAAAATGCACAGAAGCTTATGGCTTTATTGGAGTTCCGACTGCAGAGAGGGTAGTGACATAAAATATAAAAATAATAAAAATACAAATAAAAACAAAAATCCCTTGCGTTCACATCAGGTTTCAAGCTGAGCCCAAGCTGAAGCTAACAGTATCTTTTTCATGGTACAGGTTTCTTAAGATGCCTCTGAAGCTTTTATCAGATATTTCAGCACACACTTATTGAGCACAGGTGCCAAAATACAAGAATACTTCCATCTCCAACTGCACTCCTTGATGGAAGAAAACAGGTTCTCTGTTCTGTGCCACTGCTGCCATCCAGAGCCAGTATGAATGGCTGTTTTTTGAAAGTCTCACTCCAGCAGTAGGATATCTGCCAGAATTTCATGCTGCATCACTGCTAGACTTTATTTGATGCATTTTCAATGCCATCCTTTTTCCCTTTAAACAAATTGACCATTAGAGAACATCCTCTGTGAAAACAGCTCGGAGAATGCTGGCACTTTGAACATTATGCTGGAGGATGGGAAATTTGTATTTTTGATGGAACAAAGTCACTGGTTTTACTTTGCTGTCGCTTTTTGTTAAGCACATGTCCAGCTTCATTTACATGCCTGTCAACATCCCTTTTCCCTGGCTTAGAAGCACCGAGGCAAATACCACAGAGCTCACATTGGAAGTGAAAACACAAGAATGCATCTGCCTTTTTTTTTTATTATTATTTATTGGAGGCAGGGGGTGTTAGGGCTATTTGGGGAGTGGGTGGGGTTATCAGAAATAGTGTGAGCAGCAGAAGTAGGGAGGTGATTGTCTCCCTGTACTCAGCACTGGTGAGGCCACGCCTTGAGCACCGTGTCCAGTTTTGAGCTGATATCGAGGTGCTGGAGTGAGTACAGAGGAGTGCAGCAAAGCTGGTGAAGGGCCTGAAGAATACATCTTATTAAGAGTGATTGAAGGAGCTTGGACTGTTTAGTCTGAGGAAGAGGAGTCTAAGGGAAGACCTAATCACTCTCTACAGGTCCCTGAAAGGACATTGTAGGGAGATTGGTGCTGGTCTCTTCTCGCAGGTAATTAGCAATAGATTCAAGCTGCAGTGGGGTAGGTTTAGACTGGACACTAGGAAGGGAGAAAAAAAAAAAAAAAAAAAGTCACAAAAACAGTCAGACACTGGAATAGGCTGCCCAGGGAGGTGGTTGAGTCACCATCCCTGGATGTGTTTAAGGGTTATTTAGAAGTAGTGTTGAGGAACATGGTTTAAGGGTGAACTTTGTAGAGTAGCATAAATGGTTGGACTTTATGATCCCAAACGTTTTTTCCAGTCTGAATAATTCTATGATTTATATACTCACAGCCCTAATGTCAGTGCCAGGGGACAGCCAGAAGAAAAATACCCATGCATTTTAATTATGATGGACACTTAAGGACCAGCTTTTCTGAATTTGGTGCCAAAACTGCAGGTTTAGTTTTCTAAGTAAAGCAGTGTTTGCCATGCACTGGGAACGGTTTTTTGTTCTTTAGAGGGATATAGGGATGTGGAATGGGGGAGGTATGCATCCTACATTTTACTGCTGGCTCAACAATACAAGTCCTATCCACTTCTTTGTCTTCTCTTCTATTTTCCTAATAAAGACAGCTTCATAGCAAGCCCTTTGGCATAAAAATTCCTGCCAACTAATGTCAGAAACACAGTATGTTACCATTCTACAGACTGGGTTTAATTCCCAAAGATGTCAGAGCTGTGCTTGTGAGCAGAGCAGACGCTGGTCTTAGCGTCTGCAAAACTGTATATTGTAGCAGAGGATGGTCACCTGAAATGAAGCAAATCAGCCCCTTCTGGATAACCAGGTAGAAACCATAGATGCCCTTGCCTTACCTAAGATTTAAACATAATAAAAAGATCTTGCCATATGACATGATACAGAAAACATTCCAATAACAAGCAAGTAATATAGGACTTCATATAGCAACCTAACCCAGGTCATTGAGGTGACTTAAACCACTATCTACCGGTTCACTAATACCTACCATCACATGGGATAGTCCAGCATAGGAGCCAGTTCAGCCACAAACTCTCAATAGCACTTTCCTGCATCAGCATTCCATTAAAATGAAGAGAACATTTAAAGACATAAATAAATATTGTTAAGCATCCACCTTAACAAGGCAGGCAAAATTCAGCCCATAATGGCCTCAAAACACATTATGTGTTTTTAAGCAGCACGGGGCCTGTTGTATCAAAGTGCTGAATGCAGCAAAGGCATTCACTCAGTTCCACAAAATGACTCCCTGACTCAGTCATTTTAGACTTTCCTGACAGTGTTCTTGGTAGAATCAAATATTTCTAAATTCAGAAATTCAGCAGGGAATCTTGCTTTGTTTGCAACTTTAGACACAGGCACCTTCTACAAAAGTTACTACTGGAAGTGCAAGTCAAATTAATTTTTGTACATCTCAGTACTAATAATAGTGGAAAATGCATCAGACCTATTTAACACCAGAAAAAAATCATAGAATTAATTTTTGGTATGATTGCACAGAATCACAGAATAATTGTGGTTGGAAAGGACCTTGTAGATCACCGAATGCAACCATGCCTACAAGAATAAAGAACACCTATTTCCAAGGGCTGTATTTTGCATTTGCATGGTGATACGTTTAATAGAACCAATCTTATCCTACAAAGATGAGTATTTAATGTTATATTTTAAACCATATTGAACCTTGTGTTGTACATGAGAAACAGCCAGGGTGTATGCCTGTGCTTTAATCAAGACCATCTCCATTTTATGAAGACACATTCACTTTGAGAAGAAAGGTGTTAGGATAGGGTTCAACAGGTGGCACTGTTACACATAATTTAACACTTTTTTTTTTTTTAAAAAACAGGCTAGGTATACTTTTTGATTTGGAGATGAATTATCCCTTTGTTAGTTTTTCCGGTGAAGTTTCTTTCTGGAGAGCAAGAAAAAGAAGGACAACTCTTCCGAAGTGTAGAAGGTTCTCTCTCCACTTTAATCTCACAGGAGACAGGAGTCAGCAGTTGAAAGAGATGTTGAGGTGTACATTGGAAGCACTGGGAGACAGGATACATTTAATTTCAATACCATTATTATTTCATCATCAACGTGTACATCTAATTAAATCTCACATTACTTTGAATACCACCAACGTCTGTATTATCCAGCTTCCAACAGAGTCAACTCACAAAAATTCCCAAGGGACAAAATCTTCACATCAATAATGCCCACACTATTCAGTAGCAGTTAAAAAACGCTGAGGACCTTGTTCTGTTTCTTATGCTGAATATTACTTTGTTGTACTGAAATTGGTATGTTCATCTATGTGAGCACTAGAAGGACTACTGGGATTAACAACGCAAGAAATTTGGGTATACTACCAAAATCTACCCTTTTCTCCTATCCTTGTATTTTTTCTGGGTTAACTGCAGTCCAGGTCCAATAGATGTCAGAAAGAATTCCTTTCATTATTGCTGCTCCTTGGCTCAGTGCTCTCTATCACTCCCACTACTAGATGCCCCAAGAGAGGATGCACTCCTCTGTAGCTCCTCACCAAGGGAGAGTTAAGCATTAGAAGAAGCCTTATAACAGCAAGGAAACCAAATTATCTACTGTTTTGGTACATCCATCACTCTCTAGTCTACTCTAAGATCATCAAGGACCTCCCAGCAGTGTGCACGGCAATATTTGAATTAGTCTTGAAGGCAGAAAGCTAATCTCTAGGCTCCAGCCTTGTTTTCCTAGATCTCACTCAACCACTTCCACTGTCAGTCATGACAGTTAGTAACTGGCCTGCTCCCAATCCACTTTCCACAGCATAGCTGGGTCCAATACAGACTTCCCATCAACTCTTCCAATGATTTTTAAAATGTAGCTTCAGAACTGATTCTTTGTATGTTAGTATTGCAAGGAATGAGATTTTGTACCCATGCGGTTTTGCTGCACAGTCAATGATGGTAGCCAACACTTAAATCTGATCTAGCTTCCCCACCCTCACTCCCCATCTACTTGCATCAAATCCATCAAACATGAAACAAATTAGCCGGGGTTTCTTTTTATCAGACTGTCCAAACTGACTTGTGCCAGCATCAAAAGCTTTGAACTTCTACCTAGGAGGTCGAGCTGAGCAAATAACAGATATTGCTGCCTAAGCTTTTGGGGAAAGGTAAGCATGTGAAAGCATCAGGAAAGATTTACAAGAAAGAACAGTTTTGTCTCTTTTGAGGCAAATATATACTGAAATTAAAACAGCTTTTAAAACAGATGTTTGAGTCAGGAAACCATAGGTGGGAAGAGTCAGATGATACCCTTCTCTGAAGGCTAAGGAAATCACAAGATAAGCTCTATAAAGGACACCCATTGCAGACACTGAAACAAGGAGCTTCCTTGGCAAGTGCTATGTGGGAAAAATTTGGAGAAGTTATCAAAGAAAAAAAAAAAAGTCATTGGATTGTTATCAGATTATTATTGTTTTCTGATAGGAAACAAATACATGTAATTTGAAGGCTGTATGCAAGTTAAAGAAACCAGCAGAGAAAACTCAGGGTAGTATCAGATGGGTTCAAAGAGACTTTTAGTATGGCATGACATGCTGGGGTATGCTCTGTGTAAAACAATACCATCTGCCTTCCCCCTTTAAAAATTAAAATTCAAATGAAAGCATAATTCTGACTGTTTCAGCCTTTATAAAACTCTACTGTTCAGCACAGCATTAAATAGTATGAAATAAGGACTCTTGGAGGAGTGTGCACACTGCATGAAAGCATTCATTAAGTCTAAGTTGTGGTTACTTCCGCTGTCAAGTCAACAATGCACAATCAGTGGTGGCTAAAATTTTAGGCTGGTGCGTTAGACTAACAAATAGCTTTTAAGCCTATATAAATTCTGTTTCCTGCTAATGAGGACAAAGTATATGTCACCATAGGGCTAATTTCTTTCTTTGCACTAAACAAAATAACAGGAAGAAACATCTTGCAGATACAACTTTGTAAAAACTTGTCATGATTCTTGCTAGAAACAGCACTTCTGTTTCCAGCACTTTGTTTTACTATAAGAGCATACAAAGATGGGGCAAAGGCAACAACTAGAAGATTTGTATTCAAACATAACCGGACTTTGAAAAGAAAGAAAACAGAAATTAAAATACACAGTTTTACACGAGTCTGCAAGTGCCCCATGCTGTCTATGTATGCCTGTAAAGATGACACACCTCTGAAGCTCAATGTGCACTGAATGCAAACACAAAGACTATCACTAGTTAAGATCGTAATCCTACAGTATCACAGGCCACTATCTTGAGCTATTAGACTTTAGTGAATACTGTTGCTGAAGTTCATAGGTAGCTCTGCTAGCTTGACAAATGCCAACTCAAGAGTTACTCAAATTGCCACTACAAAAAACCATCCCTGTCTCATTTTTCTCTGACTATATCACCACCACTTCCTGTAACCCACTTCACATCAGGCACAAAACCTTGTCTCCCCCACTGGGCTTGACACAGCCAACCCCCAGTCTCCAATAATGCTACTGATATCTGTCCAGCCAACACTGTTGGCTTCCATCAGCTCAGAGTATTTTTTTAATAGCTTAGTGTCTCATAAAGCTCACAGAAATTCCCTGTGAGCAACCCACTTGCCCTTTGCTGTAATGCACACAAAGCACTTATCAAGAACCAGTCTGCTGGCACTGTCTGGCAGCTGCCTGTCACACTAACCAGTCTCATTAATCTCAGGTGCTCCTCAACCCACATCTAGCTGGTGCCTCTCTTCTATTCCTATTACCTTTTGAACCAGTTCCTTTGCCTTTCAGTACGTACCACAGCAGAATTCCAGCCCAATGTAGAGGTACCTGAGTATTACTAGAATATAACAACATACTATTACATACGTTATTTTCTAAACTTGTCAGCCAGGCAACCACACTAGCTTGCTGCCGTTAATTATAGTAGCAGGTAAAGGAAACTATGCTTTGGTGAAAGAACAAGCTACAGAATTAGCCACATATCTGAAAAACCATTAACTAAATTAAAACAATATGCAAAACAGTAAAAAGTGAACTTAGATGCATATTTAATGTATAGCACATATCCTAGGAATACAGTCATGCAGTTTGGGATTATTCTAAGTTTATATTATCACTTTAATACAAACTGGTGTACCATACATATATTGCACTCCGGGCCTTCCAGGCAGGATGGCAAGCACTGAAAACTGAATTTCCACAGATTTTAAAATTTCTCTAGAAAGTGTTAGGTATATGGTATTTAGAGTAGGAATGGACAACAACACCCCTGGCCACATCACCAGGGATCACAAAGAGCATGTAACTCCTCAGAGAGGATAAAGCTTATGGACAAACAAGAATCACACAATACTTTTCAGTTAGTATGCTTCCTCGGGACAACTAAATCAAAAACCTACACATTTTGCAGTCCAGACCATACAGCTGAATTTAGACAAAATGGCTCATTCCTCTTCAGAGCTTTACTCTTCTGGTGGGCAAAGAGCCACAGAAAGCAAGCTCTGTGTGTGTGCTGTAAGGTTGACAAGTCAATTTGTGCACAAAAGAAAGGCTGGTTTTCCATGTAAAAGATGGCAAAACTTCTTACAGGTTACTTGGAGAAAAAAAAAATAAATAAAACAACCAAAAATAAAAATTACAAGTAAAAGGATAAACCTACCTTAGCCTTGTGTTGCAATAGAACAACGGTGAAAAGCTGCACAAAATAACCTAACAAGAGCTTCAAACTTCATCCTAAAACACCCACACCCCCCCCTTCCCTCCAGACAACGAAACACCTTAAGGCACTTACTTGATAAAGGGAGTTTAACTGCTGACCCTCAGCCCATGTGCTTCTGGAAAATGTAGTTCAAGGTAGTTAAGTGATAAAGTCTGGATCAGAGTGAATTACAGAATGTGATTTCACAGAATTGCTTATTTGTATGCAAGAGATAATTACTTGATGTCTTGCGTTAAAGATTAAATCAAGTGTTTTCAGGTGAAAAGACTTAAATCTTTGAGTTACTGCAAGAGGTTAAATTTTCTCCTACAAAGCTGAATTGACCTCAGCTCAGGTAAGGGACTAGAGATAGAGTCATCTTAGCAAATAGTTCCATAAACTTTGTTGTACTTGTTATATTTGTTAGGAACTTCTACAGAGTGAGATTAAGTATTTTGTATTAAGTCTTCTAGTAATTCTAACTAAAGGATATATTTTTAACTATCTTTCCCCTTTCTCCAGGAGCAAGCCTCCTAGTCACAACTGATTCCTGATTTCCTAGTGCCTCATAAGGATGTCATCTCCTTCATTCCAAACCAAGTCCTTCATTTTAGAAGAAAGAAATAAAATCATCTACTCACAGTTTTAGCTATAATAGTTGTGAATAATTTATAGAGGAAGACATGTACAGCATATGACTGACCATATTAGCATAGTACAGCCAGATAAAATGTTTTCCAGAAGAAAGGTAGTTTAGTTGCCTCTTTGTAAATTATACTCTGAAAACTGAATAAGCAATCACTTTCAAAATGCAAATATTTCTAATGAAAGCACTGTGTATGAGAGTAGCTTCTCCTACCTTATTTTGTAAAGTAGATACAGAATACTTTTCCCATAAAAGCAGAAAATAATTATTTGACCGTTTATCAAATTCCCATCAGATTAGGGGAAGATACATAGAGGTAGGGGCCTGAGAAGCGTGAATTCACATCTCATCTATTCAGCTCACTGGTCTTTAAGAGGTAATGATGTATGGAGCATCATGCTGTAACTCAGAAGACAAGTTCTGCTCCAAATTTTGCCAAGTGATCCCAGTTAAGACACTTGTCCTGTTAAAATGCTGTGATCTTCACAACAGAATTCTATGACTTTAAAATCTACAAGACATGAAAGATCTTCCAAGTTTTGCGAGATCACAAAATAAAAGGGACCTGGAACTTGTTCTAGCATAAAAGAACTAGTGAATTGCCCAGATAATTACACATAATCACCCACTCCAGTTAACAAAACATGCAGACTCTCACAAACAAAAGCCACGACACTCAGTCGAATTGTATCTGCCTCCATGTGCCTTTGTAGGCATTAATAATAGAACTTGCTTGGAGGAGAGTAGGTCATTGGGAATGGTCCTTTGCTCTTCTGGTACAGCCATATGGATTTAGTGAAATGGGACATTTAAGAGTTTAACAGGATCAGCAGGTGAGTTACATTTCACCCTTTGTCTCTACACTATTCCATGATTGTATCATTCGTGGAAAGCCTCCCACCAGGAGAGAAGGAAATGTGGGTGTGAGTGAAAAAGACTGCATGTACTGTACACATACAGAAAACTACAAGGGTAGAAAAAAATGAGTGAAATGACTGAAACACAAGAAGTACACCATCATGCATATGTTACTAGGTGCCCCTCTGTTCCATAATAGCATGAGTCATGGTGGCCACCGGAGTGCACACAATGGAAACAATATCTTTACATATTAAGAAAACCTTTTCTACCATCAGGTGAGCCACCTGAGAGAAGAAATAGCACAAGAGCCACTTGACCAATTCCCTGGCAAGGGTAAAATAATTGTCTTTAATATTTAGTCCAAAGTGACTGCTATTCCTTTTCTATCTCTTTTGTCTGAAGCTGCTTACTGGGAAGTGACAGCTTCCTCATGCTCATCCCGAGAACCACATGCAGAGTGGATTCTGGCAAGAAATAAAGGTGCTCAGCTCCTGTTTGGACAAGACTGCTGTGTGTTAGTAACCCCATACAGCAGCCAAAGCAAGCTGAAGTGTCACATCTTAAGCAGCCACTGCTTAGCACACTGGCTTAATGGAAAACAAGTGCGTACAATACTCTGCTTTCTCTTGTGTTCCTGTAATAACAAAAAAACCCACCAAAATTCAAAACTACTAAATCACCAGAAACAGTGAATCCAAAATTGATATTCAACTCTTGGAGACCTTTTGCATCCAAGGATGTCTCTTTTAATCACCCCTGATTATTCTTATTTTCCAGACATCCTAGACATTGCCATGAGGAAACAAGTAATTGATTGGGGCCTCAAGCTTTAATGTATTCACTGAACCTTGGTCTACTAACAGTTCATATTCATCTCAATAGGAATCAAATCAGTAGGTCACACCATGCCGTCAGGATAATTACAGACAGAATGTATGAGATTTTTAAAATCCACTATTTTTTTGTGAAGTTTTAGTTTATATCAAGCATGAATGACAAGGAAGGTCCGAAAGGTGATAGCAAATGCTTAGCACAGTAAATGGACAGCAGAATACTATAATATTCTGATGCAATCCTGCTATTTTTAGTGAGTCAAAACACAGCTATTTTCAGTTGGAACATTGTTTTTTCAGAGTTTTTTGTTTGCCCAAATAACAACTATGAGATTTTGCCCTATTCACATCTGAACCTAGAGGCATTTCATTACAATTTATAGCGAAACTCAGAGAGCAAATACACATTTAAAAGTATTTATAAAAGCAATCACTTCTACAGTCCACAATTTCCACACTTCAATATGGATCTTATTTCTTCACATTTTGTTATTTACTTAGTAATTTTTGTTTATCCAAGAGTGCACTGCTCAGATGTAATATCTCGCTTTCCACAAGGCCCTGCTTCTTACCCAATTTTTCACAGCTAAGTTCACTGGAGTAGAAGAAGGTCAATAAGCAACTCTCTCAAGAGTCTTTATATATATTCCAATTATTTTATGCATTTTTTACTTGACAGTGTGAAGGTTTGATAATATGAGAGTTAGATAGACACTGAAAACAGATGCTGGAGGCACACTCCTCTGGGTCTGTGCTCTCTGAGTGCTGGCCATTGGCCAAATTATAAGACTCTTGTTCATCCATACCAAGAACAGTTCCTTTAGAAAATACTTACACCCACTAAGCTAACCCACACGTATGTCCACAGTACATGTGTACTGGGTATCACATATATGGGAAGGCAGCAATTTAATCACATAGATTCATTCTTTAAACTTGCAAAGTGCACATGCAGAGTATATCCCATGCTCTCACTGGGATGGTGCTTCTCTATGCCCAAAAATATCAGCTAAACATTACATTTCCCAAAAGTTCACCGAAGATTTTGGCAGCAAAAGGTGATGCATCTAAGAGCAAGCAATAGAGTGCTGTTCACATACCAATGAACTCTAGTAAATAAGCCCTAATATTCAGGCTTATTAGCACAAAGGTAGTGAAACATCAGTGAGGAGTGAGGTCATACTGCTTGAGAACCTGTATTAGTGTGCACTTGTGAAGGCTGAATGGTTGCATTTTGGTCAGCAGAAGCCAAGGCTCCAGCAGAAGCTAACAGTTCCTATTCCCTGCAGGAGGATAAGACCTCACTCAAATTGAAACTCAGCTGGACTGCTGCCATCAGTTCAAAAGCAGACACTGTCTTTTGACACATATGCTGCAATTGCCAGCACATGCCCTTGGCTGCCACCAGTCAGTTAGGTCATTATGATTTGTTGCCATGATTTCTTTTTCTGAGACATTTTTAAACAGCTTCATTCCTAAAACCTGTCCATTCCCTCATAACGTAATTTTGGGATACCTACTCTAAAACTGTCATGTAGTGGAATAGTATGGTATATGTTGGTGATTAAAGATAAACAAACTCCACATGTGGTTGAAAAGTTCAGCTACAATTTGAAGGCTTTGGGTTAGAAAGTGATAAAAGAGCAGAGAAAAAAAAAAAAGGAAAATATAGGATGAAAAATGCATTTGAGAGGAGGTAAAAGAAAGTTGTAAATGAGCATAGAAGCAATTTAATTACCATATACAGCACACTTGTCAAATGCTACATTTCCCTGCTTTGATGTCTGATCTGCAGCAGAAAGCTGTTCCTTCCAAGGCAGTTTGGTTTTACTTTAGTGATTAAGCAGATACCATTGGATCCTCTGCTCTGGAATTCTGCCAAGCATAGCCCAGAGAATTTCACCAGTGGATTCCTGCACAGAGCTCAATAACTTCTTGTTGAACTGGGGCACATCTTTTAGGAAGACATCTGTTCCTGACTGGATCCACAGGTGAGTTGTTTCAATTATTAATTTCCCTTGTTGTTAAAAAATTTGCACTTTATTTCCCATTTGAATTTGCCAACCTTTGTTCTAACGGTCACAGGTTTGTACCCTGATGACAGCTCATCTATCAGTTCAGCATTAGACAATTCATATGTTTTAATAGTTATTGGGAAGGGAACAATTCAGTCTTTGGAAAGACTTTACTTTAGAGGGGGCAGGAAAAACAGCCTTTAATAAAATCTCTTCTGTAACCAAAGAATGACTCACAAACTACAGGGAGAAACGATACAGGGAGCAATCTGTAACAGCACTAGAAGCTAGAGTGACAAGCTTGAATGTGTGCAGGCTGAAAGGTAGCTGCTGATGCACAACTAGAACACCCTCTCTATTTCTGAATGACTCAGCAGTTCTGCATTGGACTCTAAATCATCCCTAAAATGGAAGGCATGAGGTGCTCAAAAATTGTCTGTCTTTATCACCCAGACAAAGTCCCTGTAGCAAAATGTTACCATTGTTACTCCTTAATGACAACAAAATGAAGTTTTAGAGTTGATCACTGTTGCTACTTTTAACTCCTATTTGTTGCTACTCGCAAATATCCCAACAGCACTGTATGACCAGTGCCAGCTGCCCAGGAAAAAGAGTAGAGCTAGGAGCTCTACTCAGCACAGCACTGGTGAGTGAAACTCAGCTGGCTGAGGAAAACAGCTGTGTGATCTTTTTGTAGAGTCAACCTACTAATGGCAAAACAGCTTGACTGAGGAACACCATCTTGCTAAAGCTGGGTTTGCAAATATCAGGGGTTTTGATGAAAATGGACAGTCTTCAGGGACACAGAAGACTGTTTCATGCATATGCACCTGAATCCATGGGGACACAACGCGACTATGGGAAGTATGAGTGCACAGATTCTGCCAAATGCCAAAAAGGGAAGAGAGTAGAGAACTACCAAGGGGAAAAAAAAAAGAAAAAAAGAAAAAAAAAAAAAGGAAAAAAAAAAAATAAAAAAACACATACAAACCCCCACAATTTTTATAAGATTATATACATATAACATATATACATTGTATGCATGTATGTATGTACTAGTTTAATCATAGTCAACACAGCATTTGCTTTTCATCACAAAAGGTGATTGCTTGCATTTTCTATCTTGCACACCTTTATTTGCTCTCCCCTTGAGTTTCAAGTCCACCTCCTTTTCTAATTACCAGTGTTTTATATTGCATGGAAATGTCTGAAGCAAACAGAAGGACTAGTTGGTTGTTAGAATTGTATAACAATCTAACCCAATGTCAAGCAACACTCCCTATATATTCCCCAATTCTGACATTCTTAATCTGAGACATGTAAATGCGCGTGAAATGGAACAACACTTTTTGACCTTGCATGGAGAGCAGATATAGAAGTGATTTTCAGCCAAAATGGTTCACTTTTTACGCTGTGTATAAGGCATGAAATTAAAAATCACCAGAGCCATGTCTCAAGAACTAAGTTCAAGCTCTTTTGCATGCATCTACAATTTTGTCTATGAGAGACTGGCAGGCACATCACTGAGCACTGGAATGGCTTGAACCAATATATGTTTCTGACTGACAGATAGTCAACCACACAGTACAAAACCACTCCACATAGAGCCTCCTAGATGTTGTACCATAGCAGCTAAGCAGCTATTCACGTTAATGTAGAAAAACAAAATGGAAAGACCAAATGTGAAAAGCTCTGTATGAGCCAATTACTGCTCTCTCTTCTGGGGAAATCCTCTCCAGAAGGTATAGTAGACCTTACAGGATATGTGCTGGATTGCAAGCAAACTGTTGACTTTCTATGTGGGGATCACCAAAACAGGATGACTGGATATCACACTGCAATTCAGCTTCTGCTCAGAGCACTTGTTAGATTGTGCTGGCTCACCCAGATTCAATTATGGACAAGCTGGCTTACAGGAAGATTCATTATGAAGCCCAAATCAGTTATGGCAGATGAAGGGTCACTGGTGGAAAGCCAAAGATGATGAATGGCAGGCAAATGCTGACAAGCAGCGTATGTGCTTGTTTCATGATAGGCTCAAGGGGGTTTATGGATCAAGACAGAACATGACAATGTTCATCATAACCAGGGACAAAAATATGCTGACCACAGATTCCCAAGGCATAAGGACCCAACACTTTCAGTATTTGTTTAGCAAACCCACCACCACCAGTAGGAATGTGTTGGACTCACTTCTGAGGAAGCTTGGTTGAGCTACCAGTTACAGCCAAATTAGAAACACAATAGCATCAATGTAAGATGGTAAATAACATCATGTCTTGAAACATAGAGTGTGTGCTGGTAGGCTCAGCCTAAACGATTGCACCATCTTATTTTTTGGTCAGATTTGGGATGCAGATATCATTTCACAGTATTTCAAAGATAGATACATCATCTAGGGATGGAAGGAGAGAAACCTCACAAAGAGCAATCTCATCACTAGCTTTCACCAGCCAGTACCTTTCTCAGATTCTCCCCAGTCCTTTGAACTTCCATCTGACAAAGAGGAAAGTTCTGGACTGCACAGTAACTCTAAGGAAAGCACAAAATATTTTACACATATTTTGCATCTCAGCAAATGAAAAAGAAATGTTCAGGTTTTAATTAATCTAAAATGTGGAGCTCAGATGCACTTCCATGACTATGCAAGAAAGTTTCAATCAGCTTTAAGATAACTTTTTCTCTTTTTGAGCTACCATAAGTTTGTTTATCCTATCAGGTTAACAGAGTGCTCAACTGATGCAGAACTGATACTCATCACTTGCCACATAGTGACCCTCTTTTTTAACATTCCTATCTATTATATTCCTATAATATTCCTATATTCCTATTCTAAACATCTGCCACCTTAACTGTTCACTTTTTCTTGTAAGAGTTTTCAACATCTGTGCCAATTCTGACAATCTGTTGCATTCAGGTCAAGTTTTCCACTAGACTGAAGATGTACAAAACTGTTTTGCCTACCATATTGTAAGTTGGGATGTTGTTTTAGAGCCAAATTTTTCAGCTGGAGAAATTCTACAGCTCAAAGAATATTCAGCTACTTTTCTGAATACAGTGCTAAGACTAAATGATGATTTCTTGCAACATGTTGATTCTGTGCTCACAAAAGCACTAATAATGAAGATATAACTGATGGTTCAAGCACAGTCTCCAGATGTGAATGCCTTACTACCTCTTTTATAGATTGTGTTTAGCATGGAAAAAGGAAGTATGTTTGCCTAAGGAAGTGCAGCAAATACATACAAAAGGCATGCTTGTGCAAGTGCCACTTACTGGCTAAGTCTCTCAAGATCTTAACTGCAAATAGGTAGCAATGCAGTGGTAATATGAGGAAAGGAATAGGATGGTTGAACAGAAAGGACTTTTCCTTGTACAGAAAAAGACACATAGCATCAAAACCAGAATGGCTCAAATAATGATCTTTGTTATCAAAAGAAATGCTTTGAAAAAGCTTACAAATAGCCCCAATGTTGTTAAACATACCCTTTAAATTAGAACCTTAAGAATATTGCATTATGTGTGGATACAGTGCAAGAAACTAAAATACCCAGATGTTCTCTCCTCACTCAGCATGTCTGTAGTTGGTAAGCTCCTACAACAATTCAGCAGTGCATCCTTATCAACAAGCTTTTCTTTTTTCCAGACACACACTGACCTGGCATCTGAGACCATAGAAGAAAATTTTCAGATACACTATGTACTGCTTGCTGTGTACCTACATATTTTTTTAATGAATTGTAAACTTGATTTAGAGAAGAAAAACAAGCAATTTGTGAAACCTATAGTTTAGCTATCACACAACAAAACCAATATACAATAATTAAGTGAGGGATGCATTCTCCGTTTAGGAATCTATGCCTTTGCCTCAGCTGCCAGTCCTGTTAACCAAAGAAGCTGTGAACACATTTCTTCCTTTTCAGTTCTACACAACTGTCACATTGGGCTGTGGATTCATTTGCAGTTCTTCCAAAATTTAGAAAATAAAAATCAAAATTTGCTAAGTAAATAGCATTATACCTCTTAGAATCCGATCTTTGTGTGGATGCACTTGTGTGAAGCTTTGTACATTCAAATTTTGGATAATAGCCATTTACAGTCTAGTTTAAGAGGCACAGCTGGGATAAGTTTACCATATATAATGAAGTTATTAACTGTAAACATTGAGTCTACAGCAGATCTGGAATAGGATCTTCTGGATCTTCAAATACACTGAGTTCTATAGGAATAGGAATTTCATTATTAAAATCAATTGGCAATTGTCCTGTTTCCATAGATGCTTTTCACAGCAATGGTGTTGACTTTGTCAGGCACCATTTTTGTCCCTCGTGCTGAGCTGTTCATCTGCTCTAGAACTTCACTCATCAAAAGGAGAAATAAAGATTCTGACATATATACCTCATATTCCCACAGCATGGCATGTGCATATCAACTACCAAATCAAATAAAAAAAAATTATCTGTTAATGTAGATATCATCTGTCCTAATCAGTGTCATGAATCTGACTGTATCCACCAGCATTGTGAGAACGGGTATTCAATGATGCTGAAAGTCTAGAAAACAAAGGTGGCAATTCTATATGAAAAACAAGTAGCAGAAGAGAGATTCAACAGCAAACAACTGAAGTGAGCCCTTAAGGTAAGGACCAAACCAAAATTTGGCTCTTGCTAGCCAGTTTTGAATTTGGTACACCTCTTCAAATGTCTTTTTTTTAAGATTGGTTGTTAATTCTCACTGTGGCTCTAACGTTACCACAGAACCATTGCCATGGTGTGTTCAAGAGGAGTCAAAGAAGGACATCCTAAAGCAAATCTTAATTCCATAGCATTCCCACAAAATAATGTCAAGCTCATGGGCTTCAGGTGACAGCTTGATTTTGTGCAGTCACATCTATGCATACCCACAGACTCTAGCTCACTTCATAAATGAATTCAAAAGGTACAAGGCAACAGTCAAGCTTGGAAAGTTATACAGCTTACCAAATTTTTAATTAAGTTTCCTGGTGTGTATATTACTATTATTATTATTGCTGCTGTTGTTGTTATTCTAATTATTGTTATTTTTTATTGCCTATCACTGCTTAGTTCTGATGTCAAGTTAATATTTACAGGATACATTCAAACAGAGCTGTGCTGTGCCAGACTCTATACACATTCAAAAGCAGCTCACCCTGGTCCAAAGGACATTGAACCACAATTCTCGATCTTTCAAGGTTTGTCCTTCTCCTGTATCACCTTGGTTTCACATTTCACTTTTCATTGGCCATTCCATCATTTTTCAAATCTTTCCGGTTATTTTACTTGTCAAGGAAATGTGCATTAGCCTTTAGCAGGAAAAGGCTGTGTACCTGTAAGTGAAAAGCAATTAAGTTAATAATGAAAACAGTCAAGGTTGGTGTAGCTCTGTCAGAAAAATGAGAGATTTATTAATGGTACATTGGTTGGGAAAGAGAAACCTTAACTCCTGTTTAGTTAACTTGTGTATGCTATCTACACATTTTGCTTTTGTAAGAACTAGGGAATGAAACTGTATTAATAGATGCCTATTAAAAGGGAAAATCTGTGTTTACAAACCCTTTGACCTACCAATCAATACTGACTAGTCCCAACTACACATTGAAATAAATGGAGTGTAAGCTTTTCCTGCTGCAATGAGAGAACACTTACACTTATGATCTGTGAAGTTTTAAATGAATTTGTGGTGGGTAAGAGAATAGCTGTGAACAGGTCATTTTGTCCAGCATCCTTACCCCATAGCAACTTTATAGCACGTTCTTGCTGCAGTTAGTTTAGTTATAGCTCTGTGCTAACAGAGTTATACATCTTTTAGCACTGGAAGGTAGCTGCTGTGGTGATATACAGGCCTTTGAGATCTCTTTTCATTGCCAGAACCTTCTTTCAACTAGCAAAGGAAATAACAGATCATTCCCTGCCCCTTTCCTAGCTCCCTTTCAGGTTCTAGCACAGGGTGATGGCTAAGGGATTGTTAGAAAAAGGGAGAAAAAGACTGACGTGCACCACATAGTGTACTTTTTACCACCGAAAAACCTCATGAATGAATGAATGCATCTCATCAATCATCATCTCATCAATCATCTCATTCATGAATAAATGCAAGCCAGAGCAGTATTGGAGTCTCCCTGGCTCGCTGCAAGTCTCATAAGTATTGAGCTTTCTCAGTAAAAAGCAGTGCAAATATGGTCTAGAGCCACCTCTCCCTTTCCACACTTGATTTCCTTTCTGACTTCTTTCTTGCACTGGCATCAAGAAACAGGGACATGTTGCTGAAGTATTTATTACAATCCATGACCACTTGAAATTAGAACTGACTCATAAATAAAGTGGCACAGGCAGATTTGGGGTAAGTATATCTGATTTACAAACTACAATGCTATACACAGAAATAGCCATGACTAGTAGCCACCTCAATTTAGTAGCTGCCTACTTACAGCACAGTTTATAATAGACTTTGCCTTCATTCATTAGCTGCTCTTGTTTAGTACAATATTTGCTCCTTTATCGCACATACCTTTAAGCAAAGCTGCAGGGGAAAGCAATTAAATGCAATCGAAGCAGTGCCTTCTAAACAAAGATATACAGGATGTTCCTTCTGCTAACGTAGCTGAAGGCCATGATTATAATTTATAACTAAACAAATGCCCATATGTATGATATTACAAGCTCTGAACCATGATGTGCAGGTAATAAAACTGTACAATCCTTATTTATGCTATGAAACAAGCTGTTACTTTTATTGCAAGCAGATAAACCCTTCTTCTGTTGCTGTATTCAGGTGCAGCTCACAGCGAGTCAAGCAGGATTTGGAAATGCACCACAGTGTCAGGTAAGAGCTGCTGACTTAACTATGCACTTGAGTTTTAAGACATCATACTCATGGGAGGTATCAAATTTTCCTATATAATAATATAGGAATATATATATAATACAAATAACCAAGCAGAGTGAACTGGTTTCAATACATTTTCTAAACAGTGCATAGCCTTACATTACATGTTTTCAACTTTCCTTTGCCCCACTTGGACCTGTAGTAAGCTGAAAGAAAATCTTCTGTCTCCTTTGTAGAGCATTTTGAGTTCAAGGGATACCAGGGTACTGCAATATTAACAAGCAGTTGCATTACTATAAATTCATTGTCATTAATAAACACAATAAAACAAGGTGATACTAGAACTTTCAGTGGAGCACAGTATCTCCTGACTAGAACTACCAAAAGGCATGGAAAGTTCTCTAGAAGTCCACACCAGTTTCTGAATTAGAGAAAATGCAGTATGAAATTTGTCTCTGCATTGTAACCACAGAACAGGTGACTAGAGGAAACTAGGAAAAGTGTCAATGCAGTAGGGTTTTCTTAGCTGCTTGGGAGTGCCAATAGTTGCACGTTGGCATAACTCTGAGCTCTCTGGGTGGCAGTTGTGTGCTGGTTTGGGCTCTGCAAGGAATAAATTTATGCTCTTTTTGTAAGGCTTCAGCCAGAATTGTCTGCTTCCCCACAGCAGTTGAGAGTGTCATCTTGACCTTTAGTTTCAGCTCCATACCCTCTTATTACACCTTCATCCATCCCTATTTCTATGGCTGGCTGTCACTTTAATATGATAACACTTGCCTACTAACACTTTTCTGATCACAGAATCACAGAATTTCTGAGGCTGGAATAGACCTCCAAGATCATCAAGTTCAGCCTATGACCCAACACCATGACATCAGCTAGACCATGTCACTTAACGCCACATCCAATCTTTCCTTAAACACCTCCAGGGATGGCAGCTCCACCACCTCCCTGGGCAGTCCATTCAGGTGTCTAATGACCCTTTGCATGAGAACGTGCTTCCTAATATCCAAACTAAACCTCCCCTGGCGCAGCTTCAGGCCATGCCCTCTCCTCCTGTCACTAGTTGCCTGGGAGAAGAGCCTGACCCCCACCTGACTACAACTTCCTTCCAAGTAGTTGTAGAGAGTGATAAGGTCCCCCCTGAGTCTCCTCCAGGCTGAACAACCCCAGCTCCCTCAGCCTCTCCTCATAAGACTTTCCCTCCAGTCCCTTCACCAGCCTCATCGCTCTCCTCTGGACCCGCTCCAGCACCTCAATATCCTTCTGGAAGTGAGGGGCCCAGAACTGCACACAGTACTCAAGGTGAGGCCTCACCAGTGTTGAGTACAGAGGGAGTGTTGAGTGTTAGTAACACTGGCCAGTGGGTTGTGTTTGCCCTGCAAAAGTGTCTAGCTCTGGTTTTGGAAGAAAGCCCAGAAGGTTCACAAACTTTTGAACAGCATCTGGTTTAGATGTGCCCATACCTGAAGGCCACAGACCATGCTCAGCTGAGCATGGAGGGTCCCTCCTGAGGCAAGGAGTCACTGCTGTCCCCATTGCAATAGAAATGTGGTGCATAAGTGCATTTCTGTTAGAGTTAGGAGATAAGCTACAGAAATCTAATGCTGGATCGGGGCATCACAACTGAATGGTGATGATGCATCTCTAGGCGCTGATGTCATCAGACATGAAAGCAACATGACATCTAATAGCATCCTCAGCACAACTATCTCTAGGCACCTCGACATGGCTCTGGCTCTGTAAAGCTCCATTTCCTTTTGGAGCTGTGTGACCACACTTCCTGGGGGATTTGGAGGAGAGAGAGATACGCCCGGCTGCTGTGAGACCCGGCTTGGTGGCTCCCTGTCCTGGGAGGGAGCTGGCAGCAATTCAGAGGTCAAGAAATACTTGAGGCTCACTCTGCACCACATCTGTGGGAGACAGCCCACAGACTGTCGGACACATTCAGAGCAAGCCTGATGTTTCTCCCCAGAAAGCCAAACTTTGCCCGTCCTAATGCAATGCTCTGATCCCTTCTTGCTGTCCTGAAAGCCCTCGTAGGCCCTAATGCTGAGCCCATCAGGTGGAATTACTTAATCCAGTCCTGATGAGTGACACCCATACCCAGGAGTGGGTCTCTTCCCTCTAATCCCTTGATACTGTCATCTGCCTTAGCACGCGCGGAGCAAAACAAACACCATGTGAGCAGATGGTGCCTTCTCCAACATCCCGCCACCACCTCAGCAGCCCAGAATAAAACTGCCCCATTACCTTTTTCCCGTGAGCCGCCCCCATGGTCCGATGCGTTGGCTGTGCTCTGCTCACCCAGGGTGCAGGACTGTGGTCACTGGCCCCTTTAGTCCTGAGGGGATATGCGTCTGTGCAGCTCCCAGCCTGTTGCCGACTGCTGTGGGGAGATGTGGGTAAAATCCAGCCTATTTGCAGCAGGGTCGGGCGGGAAAGCTTGCTTTTCCTCCCTTCTCCCAGCACGTGGAGAACTCATTTTCTTCATGCACCTAACGTCTGGCTCGCGCCCAGGCTCTGCCCGGGCACAAAGGCAGCTTTCATGCTGCGGATGCCCGGTTTCTAAGCCGGGATCCGTATTTTGAGAAGCTGTGGAAGATTACAGTAATTGCACTTGACAGGGCAAGATGTCACAGGACGTGGATTCGCCCGGCTGCGGGGCCCCAGCACCCGTCGGTCCTCGCCTGTGACATCCTTCCTAGCTGCAACTTTGGTGCTTTGCCGAAATAGATCTGTACCCCAAAACTAAAGGAGGATTATCCCTCTGCAACCCGTATTCATCCTGGCTTTTGGATCCTGTTGCAGAGCTGGTTTTTGCAAACTTCACTCCTTCAAATGCCCCATGCTGCCTGTTTGCTGCTGCAGCACTGGAGGCCACCATGGACCCCGTGTGAGCCCAGGATACTCGGAGCTGCGTCCTGGGAGGCCGGGCAGGTCAGGGCTGGTGTTTGCTGAAGTCTCTATGGGATGCGGCCTGGTGAACACCAGCCAGGTAGGTGCCTGTGTCTGCACTAGTACAGATTTCAAAATGCCAAGGCACTGAAAAATCTTGTGCAGGATCACTGTCCCTGCACCTACCATCCTTTTCAGATCTTTTTTAGAAAAAAAGCAAGTTAAATTTGACTCCTGAATGTGTATTTTTACCCCTGCCCCTCAGATTCTGCACTTTTGAAAGTTCCAACTTATTTATCAGGACACAGTGCATTTGGCAGGAATAGAGCTTCAACACACTCACTGCTGGTTAAGGTTCCTGCACAGGAGCTGCACTTTTAGCTCTCCCTATTCATTGAAAATAGTGATGTGCCTTATTACCTGCTCTGTGATGGATTCAGACCTATTTTTAACCACCTGTAGTGTGCTGAAACATAAATTTCCTTCATTTTGGCTTTAAAACAGATTTGTAATGTGCATTGCATAGGGCTATAGTTTCCTATGGCTGAAAGGGGCTGATTGTCTTCTGGGCTCCAGCTGATGCTGTGTACTGGTTTACCCCATGCCTCCACCTTTCCAGCTCTTAGGCTGTTTTCAGTTTGGCTTATGAGTGAATCTAGATCCTTTGAGGGGGCTTAAAATAGTTGGCATATTTATGCTGGCAGTGTGGCGGGGCTGCATGATGTGAGGGCTGTTGTGTCTGTTGTGTTATTTCATGCTGCTGCCACGGGTAGGGATGATTCAGCGCGCTTGGGATTAACCATTACTGTTGCAGCAGATTTAGGGATCGATTTATGGCAGAGGCTTCCCTTGGTGTGATTAGGTGCACATTAAAAGTGCAGCAGGATAAGCTAGGATAAAATACTGCAACTATTGGGGGATTCCTCTGTGATAGCTGTTTTGGGATTTTATTTCAGTTTTGCCTCTGGACAAGTGTTATGTGATTTATTTGGGAATTTTGCCTCCTGTTCCCCTGGGGTGACCCGAGGGCTCAGGTAACCAATGTGATCTGCCTGTTGGAAGCTGTGCTGGGGCAAACCCTGCTGTCAGAGGCAGAGAAAGCTGTTTAGGAGAGCCTGTTACCTTGCACAGCTTCAAGTGCTCCAGCAGAAATGCTCCCCTGTTCTGCAAAAACTGTTGGTCTGCTTTAAAGAATGGGGCAAAGCCAGATACAGTCATAGGAAATTAAAGTCTGTATATGATGCAAATTTGTCCCTGTCTGTGATGACAGACAAGCCAGATCCATCACCCATGCAGCTTGTCTGATCTCAACAGTGCTCGTACTCAGGGAGATTTTGGGTACAGAGGGTACTTGAGTGAATGGATCTGGGTACAAGTGAGAGGCAGCTTCTCCCCCAGGACCTCCTCAGCATTGGGCAGCAGCATGAGAATCATCCTGGAAGGAGGTCTGCGGGGCTTTGTTGTCCTGTGTTTGGGCAGAGATGTCTCCTCTCCCAATGGTGTTGGTTGGTCCCAGGTCGGGGTGCAACTTCCAGAGCAAAGTGGGTGTTTGGTGCCCATAGCGGGATGCCAACCTGGGGTGTTTTATCACTCCAGACTGATGCTGGCTCCAGCTCTCCCGGTAAAAGGCTCCCACCTATTGGTTATGCTGCACAACTTCAGCTGCCAGAGAAACTTGCACCTCCATCCCTTCCCCTCTGCTGGCTTAAGTTGTGCCAGCACATCCCTGGTGTTACTGCAACCTTTTCGGGGGAAGCCCTCTGGTCTGCAAATATTAGCCTGCATTGCTGCAAGCCATCCCTCTGGACAGCTGGCCTTACTGTGGCTCGTAGGAGGCAGCAAGGGGTGGCATGAGCTCCAGGGGGAAACCACCAAGGCCTGAGCATCCCTGGTGATGACTTTGTCCTGTGCCATGTGGAGAGCAGGACCATCCGTGTGCTGTGGTATGGGTGGTGGTGATGTGTGGCTGATGGCAAAGGAAAAGTGTGCCTGCAGGGAAAGGTGTAGATTTTGCTTGAAAATGGAAGTGAGAAGGTAGTGTTTTATAACAAGGTATTGTATTTAAGAAATCTGAAAAAAAACTTTCTACAAAGTTTTTGGTTTAAAGACAGAAAAATAAAATACCCTGGATTGACCCATAGATGAGGACAGCTTGGCTGAAACCTGGCTGGGCATTTGCTCAGGCTCTGCAGGCATTTGCACAGTTCTTCTGCAATCCCTGTGCAGCCCCTGCTGTGAAACAGACGGTCCCTGGGAGCAGGCAGCCACTGCTGGGAGGGGGGGGGGTGGGGAAAAGCTGGGGTCCCTGTGAGACAGGTCTTGCTTCTGTGGTAGGCTATGGCTTGATGCTAATCCATCTTCCTGGGGGCACAGCCCTCCATCTCCAGCATCTCAGGCCAGCCATCATATTTATTTGTCTTCTTATTGTTTTTGATGTGCTGAAGGAAAAAGAAGACAGAGAATATGAATGAGGAGGTTGGTGGAACAGTTCAAGTTTGCTATCTAGCAAAAGTTGCAGCTTGGCTCAGTGTGGGGGATAACAACACTGGCCCCTGTCTTCTGCAGACCAGTAGGTCAGATGTAGCTTGGGAGGTACTACAAAGAGGATGGGAGCCTCTAGAGATGGTGGAAGGGGAGACAATGTACCTCTTCAAATGGGCTCTTGTTCTTCAACCCTTTTGCTCCCAAGAAGACCCAGTTGTCCCGGAAGCCCAGTTTGCTCACATGGCTGCTGCCCAGTTCCAGAAAATGCGCCCGTACTTTGTCGTTCATCCTGAAAGAAGGTGTTAGTGTGGTGCCAGGTGGGTGTCTTCTCCTGCCTTTTCTCTGCTGCTGGTAGCAGCAAGTCTAGCCCCCCCTCCCAGCTGGGGGTTTTTGGGGAGCCAAATGTTGCTCCCAGGACCAAACTCACTTTGTGGCAGCATCGTCGTAGCTGGCGATCAGCACGATGGTGCCATGCTTGATGCCTCGGAGGAAGGTATCCAGTTTGTTAATGTCTGGGAGAGAAGAGCATTAGGGAAAGGAAAGGGGATTTAGCAGGGGCGGCTGCATGGCAGCTGGGGGAACCTCCTTGGGGTCAGTGGGAAATACCCTGGCTGTGCTGGTGCTAGCCAGGATTTGGAGTCACGGGCTCAGGGAGATACAGGCTCCTAGATGCTGCATTCCCTATCTTGTCTTCCCACCTGGACTCTCCTGCAGCACCCAAGGGCGGCACTTTCCACCTGCTGGTACAACTGCACAGGGGGAAATTGATCCTAAACTTGCTAACTGTTAAATCAAGTTATGTGAATTTACTTCCCCACACAAGAAATGAACCCGCTTGGCTGCAGAGCTGCCTGCCCTGAGATCGTTCAGTCTGCTATACTGTGGGAACCATGCCTCATCCCACATCCGTGGGATGCTCGAGTCCAATGCCCCATCTAGTGGCACAGAAGCCGACTGCCTGCTCCTTCCCTCCCTCCCGGCTGCCTGCTCCTTCCTTCACACGACTTGCTTACAAACTCAGACAGAAATCTCACGATATTGGTGTTTCTCCTTAAAACTTCAGCGCTACCAAGGATGTGGTCTTTGCTGTCGCCAGGCTCTGCTGCCTGTGCCCAGCCTCGCTGGAGCTGGGGGGCCACATCTCACCTGCCATGCCCCAAGCTCATTTATTCTTCTGTGAAAGGCAGGAAAACAAGCTGCTGTTCAGCCACCACCAGCATTTGAAAACTGAGTTGGAAGTTGCAAAACTTCAGGATTAATGTAACTACCTGATCTCAGAGAGTGGCCCCTCTTGGGTCTCAAGAGCCCTGGTTTATTCAGTTTAGTGGAATTATGCCTGTTATGCACGTAAAAGGAGCGAGAAGTTGACCTTGGATGTGGATGCATTAGGAGGACTTCAGGCACAATGGCCTCAGGGAAAGTCGAGCTTCTACTGCCTGAGCTGGCAATCCTGGTCAAAGTCCACTACACTTTATCATTAAATACACGACAGAGGAGCAGCCTAAATAGCAGGCAGCCAGAAGTGCTGGTATGATCCCTGGCTGGGAACCACCAAGCAGCAAAGTGATTGTGCTTACCTCCGGAGTACATGTTGAACGTATTAGTTTTCAGGAGCTGCCCACTTGTTCCTGAAAGGTTAAAATTCAAAGCAGAGCACAGTGAGTTTACAGTGGGACGTCTTGAGGCTTTGCCTGGCCACTAGCTTGGGGTTTCTGCTGCAAAATGCTTTGTGCTTCCGTCAGTGTGTCACATATACTGTGATGACAGTGGAGTTCATGCAGCCATTGCGTGTGACCCCAGGTGGGTTTGTTTCCATCTCCTTGGCAATGACTGCAAACATAATTGTGGCTGTGCACACAGTGCTGGTGATGGGGTTCCTGGTGACCTGTTCTCTCTTGGGAGAGGAAAGAACCCTGGCTGTGGAAAGAGGGGGTTAGTGCCCACCCAACTCACCATTCACCAGTGCAATGTTCAGGCCTTTGCCAATGTTGTTTTTCACACTGCTCATGAGGCTGGAAAGGAAAGCAGAGAGCACCAGTAAGTACAGGGATGCCCTGGAAATGCTGGTGCTAGTGAAACTGTGATGGGGCAAAGTGGCTGCAGACATCAAAATATCCCCAGAAGTGGTAGCAAAGAAAACAATTTCCAAATTTTTTTTTAACAAATAATTCACTGTGATGGCCATCAATGTGCTTGACAGAGGACAAACTTGCCCTGTTCAAGCCCAGGCCAGACATGGCTGCCCTGTCCCTGCTGCATGCTGCTTACATCATGTCGTTGAAGCAGATGGAGGGTCCCACGACATTTGCGGCACCGCTGATGATCTTGAAGGCAAAATAATTCTGGGGACAGCTTTTCTGGATCCCACACTTGTGCTGGGGTAGCTGCTTGTCTGTGAGGGAGGAGCAGAGCTGCAAGTCATGGTGTTGACCCCACAGAGGGACACTGGCTGTGTCTCTGAGGGATTGAGCAGGGCTGGCAGAGTGGCCCATTAAGGGGGCCTGGACCAGCTTCTTACATGAAGGAGTCTTGTACTAGGGCTGGGATCAGCTTCTTGTTTGAGGTTTATGGTGCTGAGGCTTAGGGCAGGATGAGCTGCCCAGGGTGGTGGGTACTGCTGTGGGTGTGAGCAGTAGGACAATGTGGCTGATGCCATGAGGATTGCAGAGAGGTGAGTGCCAGGGAGCTTCTAGAGCTGGAATTTGTTCAAACCTCTCTGGCTTTTGCGCCCAGAGTTTCCCCATTCTTGGCCATTGTAGGGACCTGTGCCATGATGCTGGGATGGGGCCCCATGACCTGCTTCCTGCTGTAGCCTGTGGCCCGAGGGGGGTTTCTGCTGCAGCAGGGAGATCACGTGAAGGTTCATGTGTTTGCAGAGCGCACTAAAGACAGTGCTGCTGTGTGCAATAGCAAACTTCCCCTGTGTTTGGGAAGGTGGGATTTTCGCCTTAGGAAAGGGGCTCTGGAGGACAGCTATTGCATGTCTACCATCACCCTCAGCCCTGAAGTGGCGTTGTGTGATGGAGATAAAGTCAAGAGCAGTACTCACTGCTGGGCTTTTCAGTGGCACCTGTGGGTACAAAGGAGAAGGGTTAGACATCCTGGAGAGCTGCTGGCTCTTCCCTAGGTTGGGAACAGCCATTTAGGCACTGGCTCTCCAAAACTAGTCCCTGTGGCTGCAAGCAACCCCAGAGCCACTTGCTTCAGTGCATTTTCCCACTGTGCTGTTCCATCCCTCCCCTAATGTTCAGAGCTAGTGGCTATAGCCTTGGCCAAGGACTGCAAGTGCAAATGTTCATGGCAACTCTATGCAGCTCTGGGGCCACCCACACCCTCCCTCTGGACCCGGCTGGATCTGGGTCAGTGCCTCACCGAGCCAGCTTCGCAGACTGATGGCTTTCCAGCTCTGATCGAAGTACGTCTGCACGATGAACCATGTGCCCAGCAGCGTGAGGAACAGTGCCACGTACCGGATCACACCTGCAAGGGATGGGAGAGGAGCCAGGTAAGAGCTGTAGCAGCAGCATGAGTTGGGGACTGGAGCATCTATCTGTCTTCTTGGGGACTTGGTCTGTGTTTCACCAGGTTACCAGGCACAGGGTGACAGACAGCACTTGTGTGGTGTGGGAAGGCAGCTAACACTCCTTCCTTCATCCTCTAAAAGGACTCTGATCTCTTAATTAATATCTCCAGTGTGTGGTGATGCTCAAATAGGCATTACTCTTCTACTGGGAGGCACTATTCATATTTCTCTGTGCATTAAAGTAACTCTGGTAATTAGTCAGAAAGCTATGTAGATCCAAATACTTCTTATGTTCCCAGTGCTGGGAAGGCAGCTATCCCCCAATTAGTCACTAGCTACAGCCAAGCAGCTGCTAATACAAATGTGATTGGCATTTGGCTTTAAAGCAGCACTCACTGGAGCAAAACATTCCAGTCCTGTGTGGAAAGAGAGTAGAAAAATATACTTATATTGCAGCTGAATGGCTCTTATGGAACCAGGAACATCTCAATAGCAATCTCTTCCCAGCTGCAGAGGGTTTCATTGGGAAAAGTACAGCAGACTGAAATCTACACAAATTATGTGCTTATACAAAGGCCCTTTCCTGTGCCCCTGGCAGGGGAAGGTTGGGGTAGCTGAGTTTGGAAGGAGCCATGTAAATGAGAAGGAGGCATAAAGAACTGTTCAAAAACGGACAGGGAAAAGTAAATCTCTGGCTCCCTTCTTACCTGTCACCCGCATCATGGTTGGGAGAGAGATCACAACTGAGAGGGTGGCCAATGGGCACAGGTCACCCTGAGACAAAAGAAGGAAATGTCATAAAGCATACCTGTTGTCTACCAAAGCCAGGCAGATATCAGATGAAAAAAAAAATTGCTATATTTAGGCATATTTGCAATATAAGGTCACCAAAGATGAATAGATTCTTATCAGGCACATGTGCTTGGTCCCACCCCGATGTTGAAGTCCTGGCTCCTGTGTGCTGGAGCGGGCTGCAACGATTCAGCTTCCTTCATTTTTAAGCCTTAGAACTCTTGACTCGGACTGTGCACTGCCCTGTGTGCTCCTGTTTCATGTGATTTTCTCATAACACTTTTCTAGTCTGACCATAGTGATGAGCTCAAGGAGTGTGTTTTCAATTGTGGTTTTGCTGCATTACCTTCTGGGATGTTGCAAAGTAAGTTTCAAATCTTAGGGGCTGCAAAATGCTATCTGAGGACAGGCTGTGTTTGGCCTTGTCCAGAGAGGGCAACCTGCAGAAACAAGCTTGTCCTCCTTAAAACCAGAAAGGGAAGGTTAGAAGGGCAGTGCCACTGAGCTGGGCAGCAGCCGCATTTGGGGATACCTGACTTAAGAACAGAAATCTTTCCACTTGTCCGAATCCTGCAGTGTCTTCACCCATGTAAATGGGGAGTGGTAGTAATTTGGGGTATGAAGTATTTCTTACCTGAGTACATCTGTCCCCCTCTCTTCTGCTGCCACCCCAATGGATGGGACAGGCACCTGCCACGCCACACACTGGGCTTTTAGGTGCGGGGACCCACTCCTACCTTCAAAATTCAAGGCTGCAGCCTGGTGAACATCCGTCGTGGAAACCACCCTGGAATCCTAAGGCAAATTGTCACCTGTGAGATGTGTGCTCAGAGTTAGAGAGTCTAATGTTAACTAAAGCAGCCCTTTAGTGAGGCTTGTCATAAAACAATTTGTAGAAGAGCTATGCTGAGAGTTGTTTTTCCTGTTTGAAGGGTCAGTAAGGAGCAACAGGTTGTAGCAGGGATGGGATGAAAGTTGACTTCAGGCTGCTGCTTCATGAGGATGGAAAGAAGGCCTTCACCTCCTGTCCAGCCCTGCTCTGGGTCCTCTCCCAGGGCTTGAGTTCAGGAAAATTGCCTGTGGCCATGTTAATGACTCTGGCTCTGCTGTAGTGTCCTCCCTTGGACCCCTGCACAGGATGGACCCAGCATCCCCCCTCAGCACCCTGGTGAGGTGCTCCCCTTTGCCTTCCCCTGCACCCTGGAGAGGTTGCAGCATCACTATATGGGGCTTTTAGGCAGACTTATAAACAAGAAGGAAAGTGATCTGCGTGGCAGGAGGAAAGCTGTTGCTTTCCTGCTTGTCCTGAGAACCTGGAGAGAGATTGCAGTGGGCCTGGGTGGCTGGTGCCTGGCCACAGTGGCAGCCCTGCAGTGATGTTTCAGCTGTCCAGAGCCCAGTACCACTCCCACTGGAACACCTCCACTGTGCCCATGTCTGTTGTGAGGCTGTGGCAAAGAGGAACTGCCAGAGCAGCTCTGGCAGGGAGCTTGTAGCTTCCCAGGGGACAGTGGCCCCATGGCTAATTTGCATTTCAAAGAAGCCTTGGAAGGTATTTGTGTACCCGAGTAGAAGCTCCATCCCTGGAAATATTCAAGGTCGGGTTGAATGGGGCTTTGAGCAACCTGATCCAGCTGAAGATATTCCTACTTAGTACTGGGGGGTTGGACTAGGTGACCTTTAAAGGACCCAACCAACCCCAAACATTCAATGATTTAATAGGGTATCAGCTAAGCACACTTGCTTTTCAGCAGCATCTCACTTCTCATCTCTGCAGCTATTCCTCCCAGCCGAAAGTGGTTATGAGCTGGAATCTGTCCCTGCAGAAGATGGCAAGAGGGTCCATGATTCTTGCAGGCCTTCCCAATGCCACCTTGTTCTGGCCCATCCCTGCCACCTTGCCTGGTATCCTTGAAATGGGTTTTAAACTTGTCAGAGCTGGCATGAACAAGCCCATCTCACTGAGATGGTGGGAGAGCCATGGACCTGAAAATGGGCAGTTTAAATGTTTTGGAGGACAAATGCTGCCTGTGGCTGGATCTGGTGGGGCGCACCAGCCTTTTGCTCCTTTCAGCATGAAGTTTTGCTTTTTAAATGCAGGGAGCCTCTCCCACACCTGGCTCCCAGCCCGATGCCTGAGCTGATGCTGGGGGCAGAAGAGCAGTCCTTAAAATCCCCCTAGGCAAGATGCAAAGTCTTCAAAATTGGCATCGGTTTAATTTTGGAACTTGTTGATTTCCACCCACCAAATGCCATGAGCAGAGCCTGGAGCTGGTGAGGATTCAGACTTGGGCTGTGATTTGGACACAGCAAGCAGAGCAGAACTCCACTAGATTTGCAAAACTGTCCCCATACGGTCCCTGTTGCTGCGGGGGACACTGGCCTCACTGGGGCCTGTCGCACAGTGCTCTCCTTCACCAGATCTGTGGTTTTTCTATGAACATAGTGATTTCATTGCAGAGGAAGAGAAATGGAAAAATTAACTGATAAACGCTACTGCTTTAAGGAAGTCACGTGTTTGTTTGGACTATTTATCTTCACCTTAATCCAAAGTAAAATTCATTGGGTGAAGTCCCTGGGTAGTGAAATTCCTGTAACCTGATTGTGTTACAAGATGATAACCCTGGCCTGGGATTTCTATTACAGTTTCTGTTAATTGTTTGGATTTTTTGCTAAGACTGTGACAGAAAAATAAAGGACTGTGTTCTGGCATCTGCCAGAGAGTGACTTGCAGGAGAGGTAGAAAGAAAGGAACTGTGGTGGGTGATAAATAGAGTTATTTGTCTAATAAACATGAAACTTATTTGCTCAAAAACCATTCCAGGAACAAAAAGGTTCTCAGACAAATATTGCTAAAGAGCTCCGGGCCATTGTAAGACAAAGGCTCCACCCTGAGCCTGCTCACAACTGAAGTGCTGCTTGGCAATGCTGACTTAATGCTGCCAAGAAGAAATTTGGGCATATCCTTGCCCTCACAGGGAGATTTTCCAGAATGCAGTGGGTGAATGTTCCTGTTTCCTTCCAGTGTTGCAGAAAAACTTCGCTTCTCTTCCCCAGAAACTGCTGCCTTTGTTTGGTTTAGGTTGTAGTTTTTGTTTTGCTGCTTTTTGAATTCCACACATCCCTTCCTCTTCCAGCAGGTCCCTGATCAGGAACAAGACACTGTTTTGGTGCAGAGTGGGTATGTGACTCCAAGGAGAGTGGCTGCCAGATGTCACTTCTGCCCACACCCCTCCAAAAGTCAGGGTGTTCCTGTAAAGCAGTGCAGGGGTGCAGAAGAGGGACCAATGCAGGGTAGGTGCATGTCCACTGCGTGTCCAAGGCTGGTCCCACTAAAGGAAGATTGAGGATGCTACAGTACCAATTTTAGTCTTGAAAAGAGTAAATCCAGCTGAGTTTTGCTGAGTTACTCAAAGGGAGAGCGCTCTTTGCCAGAGGATTTTAAGTTCCTCAGCTCACAAAAATGCTTGGCTGGCTGCTGCATCCACCAAACAGCAGGAAACGGGCCTCGTATGGCAAAACTACCCCCAGTACAAGTCAGTAGTTAACCGGGGTGAAGCCCTGATCCTGAAACAGAAGGCAAACAGGATGCATGGTGGTGGTGGACAGGGGTGCAGGGCTGGGGCCAGCTGTGGTGGCCAAGACCCATCTGGAACAGGTCTGCAGCCATGGTGGGACATGACACCTGGAGATGCCACTGGGGAAGTTGAGCTGAGGGGCCATCTCAAAAGGCACAGGCTTGTTTCAGTCCCTGCTGTGGGTCTGTCCCTGCTCACTGCCTGCTACAGGGCAGGCATGGCCTCATGCTGCTCCTGGCTGCCTGCAGCTGTCAGATGAGCATAACCCATCTGTGGTTGCCCCCTATTCTGTCTCTTGCTCTTTTATTTGTCATTGATGGCTGCTTATCCAGTTCTCCATACTTGTCACTGAGCCCAAAGCTAAACCACTATGAGCTCACCTCTTGTGAGGTTTCCCCAAGCAGTGAATCAAGAGCTGTGGCAGCGATAGGAGATGGAGAGGAGCAATTGCATGGGAACAGCAGCTCAGTGGGGCTCCCTGTGCCATGGATTGCAGCTTTTATCAAAGTGGCCTGTGCCAAAATGCCAGGGCAAAAGGGGGGACACAAGTGTTGGTGCTCAGGGCTGGCAGCAAGCTGTCTACTGGGTAAAGGCACTTCTTGGAGCTGAAAGTGCAGGATAAGTGTGGACCATGCAGCAGTTTCTCCACTGGGCAACCACAGTGAAGGGCTCTGTTTTTCAGTAATTTTCATATGCATTGAAATACATCTTTGGCAGTTAGTAAAGCCCTGGGTGCCAGCATCTTGAGGGTTCTCAGCTGATGCCTGGGAGGTGTCCTGGCAGTTGCAGTTGTACATACTGAATACCCTGTGAATTCATCCAAAGCCATGATGGCTAAAGAGGTTTGAATAGACTCACACATCACACAGCAGATTCCACCTCATATCCCTTAATGGGTGGAAACATGGATTTAACCCTTGTCCCTAACATGGGATTTCATTCATTCTGTCTATGAAACAAGCACAGCTGCACCTTGTAGAAAGGATGCCAGTTTGTTGGGTTTCACATTACCTCTACTCTATGAGAAGGAGGAACAACTAAAACCTTCCCTGTGCAACCCTCTAACCTGCTGGTAAGTAGAAAAAAAAAGTGCTTCAGAAATGCATTATTTCAGTCATGCTCTAGAAACCCCATTTCCGCGGTCAGGGACATGACAAGTCTACATACCGTTCAGTGTCCCAGGTGTGCTTTACCTCTCTACAGGCTGCGTGGGTGCTGGGGCATCCTAGGGAGCTGGGGCACCATGTGCTCTGCAATGTGGCAACTGCCCAGCCCAACCCTCCGTGACTGACTCATGGCACCTCCCTGAGCTGTATGTCCCTGCCCAGCATGGGGCCAGGTGCCCTGGCATGCTGTCCTGCAGGGTACAGTGGCTGGCAATGGCTGCAGGAGGCAAAAATAGTCATTAAAGTAAGTCCTGCAGCCATGAGCTCATGAGTTCCCTTTGGAGGTTTTCTCCACATTGACACTTGCTTTTTTGTTGTATCAGAAGAGGAAAACCTCTCCCACAGCAGGCACTGGCCTGACCCTCTGCACTTGTACTAAACCAGCACATTGTGTTTGATGGGGCAGCATGGTTGGTAGGAGTGACGGGAGTGGCTGGGCACAAAGCCAGGGTGAGTGTCCCCCTGCATGGGGTGAATCTGGAATAACCTGATCTGTTGGATTTTCTCCCCACCTGCACTGCACGTGTGCAGGCTGGCGCTGAGCACCTCTTTGCTGCCTCTTGTTTGCAGGAGAATGGAGATTCCCTTTTCAATTAAGCATTTATTTATCCAGCAACAGTCCTGAACTCCAGAGGAGTCCTAACTTAACTGCAGATACAGATTTAGGCCTTTTTCTTTTTAATCATTTATTGTTATAATTATGTTTCTGAAGAAAGAAATTACTCCTTGGAGACTCCAGCCCTGCAGTTAGCACTGAAGGCCCTATACATTTTCCAAAGCTGAACCTCATTTACCTGGCAGCTGAGAACAGAAGTGTTCCCATTCCATTTTCATTTCCCATTCCTGTCACTGAGAAGAACCAAACATCTCTTGGAGCATCTAAAGCAATTATCATCCACAAGCCAGTGGAGGAGACATGGGGCCAGCAGTGACAGTGCTGCCTTTGGGACTGGAGCTTGCAGAGGGCTGGAATGCAGCCCATGTGAGACCAATGCTACTCCCTGCTCATTAGCTTAATACCTGAGGGTGCTCTCTGCATAAAATTACGCATTGAGCTTTTCTTTGCTTCCCCCCAGCTCTGGTCCCCAGTGATGGGCAAGGCGTGCAGGATGCAGCCCAGGTCCTGAGTTGTGCACCAGATGAAATTGCAGCCTCTACACCAAAACCTTCCAGACAAAGAACAGAAAAGCAAACACAGACCTGGGCTTTGCATTGGGATAATTACTGCCTTTAGAAGGAAATTTTCGCTGTGGTGAGAGTCTGGGCTTAAACAGAACAGTCTAAATCAGAAACCTCATCCCTCTCCAGGGAAATATCCTTCCTATTAGTTTGTTTAGCTGCTGGCAATAACTGGCTTGGCTCAATAACAAAGCGCCCCAAGCCCCAGCGTGCCACAGCACGTGGCTCTGCTCCATCCCCTTGTTTCCACCTGTGCCGGCACTGGCCCACAGAGTGGGGCTTGTAGTGCCCCAGGGGAGGCCTGCTTCATGATGAATTTCTCCTCCTTCTTCAAGGGACCTGAGGCTCCCTGGTCCTCTATGGAAATGGAGATATCGCTGCTGCTTGCAGAGGAAATGAACAAAAACCCATCAGTCATCCCAATGAAGAAATCTTGCCTGAAATGCTTCTGCTGTCTGGAACTGCACATTTAATCCAAGATAGAAAAGTGCACAGTTCTCCATCCTTTCCAGTGTTTTTAGGGAAACACTGGAAAGGATGGAGAACTGTGCACTTTTCTTGTGGGACATGACTGTGACACAGCCCAAGCACTGGTGCTGGCATGGGGAGCCCTCGTGTTCTGTCCCTGCATCATGTAGTAGCCCAGGTTTTGCCTGTGGCACATAGCAGAACGATGCTTTTAGACCACACATAATGCTAATAAATACATAAGTGCTGGGAATAGGGTGTCATCTTGGTCTTTACTCAGCAAATAATTAACTGGTGCAGTACAATGGAATTACGTCAGTCTCATCTGCATTTTTACTTTTACTTTTACTTCTTTTACTTTTACTTTTACTTTCTTCTCTTCAGGCTTTTAGAGTTGGGGTTGTTCAGTCTGGAAAAGAGAAGGCTCCGGGGAGACCTTATTGTGGCCTTCCAGTATCTTAAGGGGGCCTACAAGAAAGCTGGGAAGGGACTTTTTAGGCTGTCGGGCAGGACTAGATGGAATGGATTAAAACTAGAGATAGGTCAATTCAGGTTAGACATTAAGAATTTCTTCACCATGGGGCTGGTGAGACACTGGAACAGGTTGCCCAGAGAGGTGGTGGAAGCTTGGAGGTTTTTGAGACCTGGCTGGATGGGGCTCTGAGCAACCTGATCTAGTGGGAGGTGTCCCTGCCATTGGCAGGGGGGTTGGAACCAGATGATCTTTAAGGTCCCTTCCAACCTTGACAGTTCTATGACTCTGTGATTCTCTGTTTAATATTAAACACCACCTGCATTCCCTGCATGCAAGACATGGATGAGGATGAGACTTGTTCCTGCTGCCCATACCTCCCCACCTGTGCTGCTGCAGGGGATTGTTCACCTACCAATAAACTATCCTGCTCTGGTACTCACGTCTCCCACTTTTGCATAGGTTAATAAACAGCAGCAGTTCACTGACCATAGAGTGAATCCTTCCAGCAAACTGATGACACAGCCTGCAGGTCTTGCCAGCATCCCAGTGACTGAGCACAGCCCAAGTGAAACACCGGTGGGGTTACCTTGGGCTGGATGGGTTGGAAGAAGAAATATGTGAGGACAAAGTTTGATAGGAGGGATGACATAACAATATTGGGGGGAAAAAAAAAAAAGAAGGAAGGAAGGAAGGAAGGAAGGAAGGAAGGAAGGAAGGAAGGAAGGAAGGAAGGAAGGAAGGAAGG
>JAAGNO010025037.1:171529-188197 GCA_033439905.1 Ceryle rudis
CCAGTCTGTAGCGCTGCAGGGGGTTACTGTGGCCAAAGTGTAGGACCCTGCACTTGGTCTTGTTAAACCTCATATTACTGGCCTCAGCCCATCAACTCAGCCATTAACTTTCATTGCAGTTTCTGCAGAACAGCTGTCATGAGGAACTAATACCATTGCATTTTGCAATTAAATTAATAGAAGAATATGAAAATTACAATAGTAATGAATAAAAAGCTATTTAAAACTTTAGCAATGTCAGAAATCCCAAATTTCAGTAAAAATACGCAACCCTAATGAATTAATATTCATCCTGGAGCCCCAGAACAAAATAGGAGTTGTTTGCCATCCGATCACAACTTTGCTCTTGGTCTAACCAATTATTAGTAATTTCTTTGCTGATGATGAGGGCTATTTTGTAATTTTATTTAATCTGTTTCTAGTAGAGCAAAAGAGGACACATAGTTTGGTTCCATTTTTCATCTCTAAAGACATGGGTAAGTTATCTGTGGATGCAGAATTTAAGCTTATGACATAAATAAATTATTTTCTCCCGTAAAAGTGATAGTAAACAAAAGCCAAACTCTTACTGATCTGCACCTCACATTCACCACACTGGATCATAGAATTGGTATCCAGAATCTGAAATGTAAAATACATTTTTTTAGCATTACAATTGTAGAACTAAGCTTGAATTTAGATAGCAACAAAGCATATGTCACAGTTACCTGTCAGCATGTGTGGACAGGTTGAATAAAGCTTTAGAGGTGTCAGCTGCTCTACTCCTCTCCATTACAGCCAGATACACCCCACAGCTGTGAAGTTGTGTCACATGTCATTTATCCAACATGCAAACTACAAAATTTTTGTGATGAGAATTGCCCCACTCCCGGCATGATGTGATATGACTTCCTGCTAGACCAGCCTGTACTCAGTTCAGCTCTCCATCTTTCATGGAGAAAAGTTTGAAACAACTTGAGGATCAGTTAGGAGGCAATGGAGCAGCCAGGAAGATGGCTTATGAAGCAATCTACAAGTTATCACAGATTTAAGAAAAAGGAGAATCTATGTTGAATTGCTCAAAGAGAAGAATTTTAGGAGAGAAATCATAAAGTTCTTTTGCAAACAATTGAAGACAACCCAATCTGCAAAAATAATGACTGAAAGAAACAAACCTTTATACATTTTATGTCCACTACCATTCTTAAATTCAGGACTGTAGATGTGCACGCTTTGGTGACAGCAAGAAAGAGCGAGAATGGTGAACACACTCTGCTAAGAGGACAGTTTGAGAGAGTAACACATTCTGGAATTACCAATATCTAATGTAGAATTGAATGCTACTTAAGATGATTCAGTTTTCCCACAGTGCCTTCACTGAACCTAGCAGCTGCATATGAACAGATTACAGGATCTGATTAATTTATGTGCTTGAGATTGTTAGAAACATAGTTAAAAACATACTGAGTAAAAATGCCCAAATACAACCCATTACAATGTCCTAGTAGCGGTAAATGCAAGTGGTGGAAAGTGTGTTTTGCAATGTTTCTCCACATCCTCACACTTCTTTGGACTACATGTGGCAAAAATATCTATTTGGAACAAAAACAAATTAATGGAAAAAAAGACAGGATTTATAAAAATACTACCTATTAAAGCTCAACATTTCCAGAGTACAGAAAATTTTCACATACAATCATCTAGATTCCTATCAGTAGGAAATTTCCCATTGGTAGTCATGGAAGCAAGACTGGGTCCTGAATTATGCAGACCATTTGCATTCTTCATTTTAGTAATTGTGCAAAGTTCATGTATTTGGCTAAGTGCCAACTAACAGCCATGAGAATGTGGTGACCAAGCGGAACTGATGCCGTGGACTGGCACAGTCATAGATGATTACCATTACTATAATACACAGACAGAAAAACTGCCAGTGATTTCAGACTCCCCCCTCTTCTCATCTTAAATGCTCAGGAATGGAAGACAGGCTGGTAAGCCAAGCCAGTTGAGTAAAAGGTCTCTGGAACCAGATTTTTAGCTACATAAAACAGCTGTTATATATCAAAGTCAAGATGTATTGAGGCAAAAACCACCCAAAGGCATTGTATTTTAAGTATTGGAGAATGAAATGTCCACAGACTACAGCATGTGCGCTGTATGTAATAGCATTTCTGAGCTGGGGGAACTGGATTCATGTACATGTAATTCATCAATCTAAAATGTTAGCAATGCTTTGCCCACCATTGGAGGCATTGTACTTTCACGGGGTTTATCACCTGTAAATATCTTGGTCCTTCAGTGAGATTTCCAGGATACTATTTTCCTCAAGACAGTGCAGTATATCACCTATGCATCACCCAGGAATTAGTTTTCTTAAGGAGCTTTGTGATGACCAGTGTCATGGCCTGACTACAATGAAATTAATTCTATGGCCCTTTTTTAATCCAATAAAAATCTACTCATCCCAGCATGGACTCACAGTTCATTTTAATATAAACATTTATGCTAGTATAATTAGTATTATTGATATAAATTAAATGAGAATGCTACCATTTATTTTACACAGAATAGTGATAGAATAATTAAAGCCAGTGAGCATTAGAACTGTACAAAATACCTTTGAATTTTAAGTCTGATGTAGGTCATAGTTGTTTTAAAAGTACATGACAAGAGAAAATTTGTTGATGTAAAAAGAATTTACTTTGTTTCATTTCACATAAGTAATTTTTCATTTCCACATGCTTAATTACATATGTAGAGAATGGTTAACAAAATATCACATTGTTAAATCCCCTCATGAGAAAATTAAAATCCTTATAAGTTTGATTTCCTTAACCTACCTATACACCTGCATTTCTCTACTCAGCCTCTACATTTTCTGATACAGACTAGTGTACATTTTTACTCATGTGGCAGAGACCTCTACTACATCACTGTATCTCTGTATTATTAGAAACATCACAATGTGATTAGAAGTATCTGTTCTGTCTTATATTTAATACCTACTCAATTAACAGTTTGTTGAGTTCTTTTACAGCTGTACCCATCTTTCCTGGAGAAGCTGCATGTCCCTTTTCCAGTTCCACATGTCCTCAAAAACCAAACTATTTTCATCTCGACTTTTTTTTTCTTCATTTTTAAGGGACAACCATGCCTTTTTCACCTGTCCTTCCAATTACCACTCATCATACAGACCCCTCCTTCTCCAAAAGACCAGCTGACAGCCACCTCCTACTTCAGTGCCAGCAAGAGCAGTATGTCAGCAGCCATGAGGAAAGATGAAGCTTTTTTTATCAGAGAAAAATATCCTCAGCCACTTTCGACTTCAAAGAGCACAAGGAACAATGTGTAAAATTGTAATTTATTCTAAACAAAAATTCAAATGTATTCAAGAAGTAAGAATTCACTAAGTTTATGCAGCTTGAGAAGTTCAAAGTGTTATTCTGTTCTGTCTGGCAAAATGTCTAAAACTAGGCACGAGACTTTATTCCAACTCCATTTTAATTACTTGTTAATTCCTAAAATAATAATCGATTTATTTTAATGGCTTTCCAGATAAATTATCACACCCAAAGCTTTATTTACTGCATTTTCTGTATAAGGTAAAGGCTGAATTCTTCATTGAAACTCAAGTGCAGACCCTAACTATAAAATCACCACTAGAGCTTCTGGAAATCTGTATGGACAGATTTACTGCTGTGGAAAAACACATACTATTGCACCAAAAATTAACAGGGCCTAAAAAAAATGTTACGTGCTTGAAATAACTTTCTGAATAAACTGCAGCATCTTTGTAAGAGGTGGAGCTAAAACAGCCCTTTATCTTAAAGTTTTTGCTGAGAGAAAATATTAAGAATTATGATTTCTTTAAATCAAAAGGCAAGTACAAATATGCAATAAGTGATATATCACAAGTACATGATAAGAAAGAGGGTTTCCTTGACAAGTACTGTACAAAATAATATCTGTGTTTATATTAAGGATTGCTACCTCTCGGCAAAAAGGGCAGCATTTGGTTATGTGAGTAGAAAATATTCCTCTGACAGATTAATTATTTTTGAAGCAACAGCAGCAATGACCTGATTAATATATGGAGCTCTCTATCTCTATGCTTCTATAATGGTCCTATTAAGTAAATTCCATTTCCGTGAAAAGATTCAGACTTACTGAAAGGTCTTTATGTACTTATAAATGTGTCAACAAGAGACAGGGAGGTAAGGGTTCCTAAGAGGTATTACTGCAATGTATATTTGATAATGAAATTTGTTGGTGAAATTAGCCAAAGAAAAAGTATAAAAGTCTAATGGGCTTAGCCTATCATTCAAAAAAGCACACATTTCCAGTCGTAGCAAAGATATGATGGATGCTTTCTATAATGGAGTACCACAGCTAGCAAGGACAGAGATGAATTCACCTGTTTGCAGGGGAGATATTTTTACAAGTAGTTTTGTCCATGAGCATGAACTCTTCTCTTTGACAAACCAATTCCAATTACCATAGTCCACAGTTGTAAAAAAAAAACCACACCACAAAAAAACAACAACAACAACAACCAACAACAACAAAAACCAAACTCAACAATCTCTCTTTTGTCCAGATTGTTGAAGCTTGTCTACTTCAGGAACCCTGTACTGAATATTCAGAAAGGGTCATTGATCACCTAAATCACAAGGTATTGCTTCTGTTCTTATCCTTAACTGGATTATTGAAACTAGAAAGTGATAAATAGCAAAACCCCATCTCCATTCTCCATTTGGATATTTTCAATTTGTTCTGAAATTAATTAATTTTAAGATTTTCAATTAAGGTGGGGATTCATAGACTTCTGGGAGCTGTTCAGAGTGCACACATTGGGAATTTTATGTCCTCAAAATTAATATAAATCAAACTCAAAGCTTCTACTCACCAAAATAACTTCAAATCAATCTTGTTAATAGTTGATTAGCCATACCAGCTAAACAGTTGTAACACAGTGCTAATTATTACACTGGAGAGCAGAGCTGACTGAAAGTGGAAATCAGAATTTATAGGATTTAAAGATGCAGTACCTTGGCGAACCCCTTTGACCAGTACTCATTCATACACTCCGATTATATGACAAGTGGCTTATAAGAAACAATCTGAGTGTCAGAAATGTGTCATGTGTTATCATGCTATGCTGTCTGATATGTTTATCACTTTTGTTACCTCAGGGCTCATTGTCTAAGGAAAGGAAAAAAACCTAGCTTGAAGTAGTAAAATGGCAATGGTGTATTTATGCAAATGCATCCTTCTCATGAAACTTCTCATCACACAAGACAAATTACAGTTTATGTTCAACTTGAGACATATGATAAAATACCAGGATATTTTACAGTTATGCAATTATTTTCACCTGGAAGAATCTAAAGGGATGGTGTGAAGTAGTGGAGGGCTCTGGGACAGGGTTTCTTTAAGTAAATACATCCTATATTTCTGTAGAGAATTACCTCACATTTCAGAGTTCTATATTAATATTAAATCTTGAAAAAAAAAAATGTAAAACTTTTTCTGGTATGTTAATAGACTTCATCTTCCAAATAGGTGTTAGATTTATATTTCTTCTTATGAAATGCAACAAGTCCTTTCAGATTCCTTCTGAGGTGAAAAGAATCAATGTTCATCTCTGGAAGTGTGAGAAATTATCCTTTATCTGTAAATAAAATATCTTTACATATTCTAGTGTGAAATTAATACATCACCACTACATAAAATGTATCATTCATAAACTGATACCCACACAGATGTAGCAGCCATGAAAACTGAGTCATCTGCAAATCATCAGCATATATCTGGAAAACAAGTGATGTCAACAATCCCATAAATGTTGAATGTTGGGTTTTTTTAAGTAAAAATGTCACAGTTCCTACCTGTTACCTTTGCAATATAAGATTTAAAAATGGAGATAATACTTAGAAAATAAGATTTTTTTTTTTTTGAGAATAGCCAACAAAATAATTATTATGTATAAATAAGAAGCAAATATTACAGACTCTAGAAAACAAACAGCTATATACCATGAAAATAATTATGACTCTATCTCTTGGAAAATAGTAGAGGCATATAGTGAAAAAATTATGCATCTCATAAATGTTGCTGAGAGCAGAATTTGGGAAATCTACAGTGAACAAATCAGGAGGTGGTAAGACATAATACAAACAGACCCTCAGAAATTCGTATTTACTTTTAGTCCTTCTTTGTTGTGGACCAGAATGCGAAAGGCGAAGGATCCTCCCCCTGCACATTATGGAGGTTATGTATCATAGATAGGGTCACAAAGGGCAGATTGCAGATGTGGGAAAAGAGTGATCTATTGGACAGATACAAAGCAGCAGCAGAGGCAGCAATGTCGGCATTACACTCTACTCAAGTTTTCCAGGCTTCACCTGCATTGACAGTTTCAAGGGTAGAGTTGGGGGAGCACTTTTTGTTTGCTGCCAGCTTATACCCTTAGCTTCTTTTCTGAAACTGCTGAAGTATGCTTTCTTTAGTGTCACACAGGATGAGGGTTACTGTGTTGTGGGCACCGGCTAGATAGAAATTTGAGAACCATTGCTACCACACCCCAGATATATTTATTTGAATCAGCCTCGTGCATTTGCAATACATCACTGTAGGAATTTTTATCCTATTATCCATTATTTTAATTATTGTTCTATACTGGGAATACTTAATTATGCACTGTGAAGAACTGTAAGTTAAAAAAAAAAAGAAATTTTAAACAGAAAAGAATCTTGATTATATGTTCTAGGGACTACTGATGCTAAGGAATGCTACTGTTCTGGACAAGTTGTCAAAAAAATAAGATCCTTGATGAATTCCACTTATTGGTTAAGATTACTCAGTATTATAACCTTTCCTCAGATTTTACAGAACTTCATCTCCAATATTAAAATATTTATTCTCTCATATTCCCTCATTTTCCCTCACCCCTATAAGCTTTTCTAATGATCTATTTAGATTTGTGTAACTCCCCTAATCCTCCGAGTAGTTAAGTTATCCTCAAGTCCTTGTTATTCATGGCAAGTGCTTCACTCTGACAATGAGACTGAATGATCGGCATCCACAACTCTTAAGAGCTGGAAAGATGGAAGCAGAATTTAAACTTGGCTTTGGGACCAACCCCGAAAGAGAACATGTTGTGTCTGCAGGTCCTATAGCTCCTCAGTGAAAACCTCACCAGGGCTGAATCTGGAAAAGCTGTATCCAGAAATATCAGACTGAAGTGGCACAGCCACAACATGCAATGTTTTAAGTTAAAATTGTTAGTAATTTAAACAGTGCAAAGCTAGATACCCTGAATACAATTTTATAAACAAACAAACAATAAATATCCAAAACAACCTACTCTGTACAACATATGCACCTGAAGAAGGAACCGAGTGGATTTGACAGAGAGTGTGCAATAGGTGCTCAGTGTCTGATGTAATGGACGTCACAGCCACAGACTGACAATGAGGGAACAAAAATGTCTTGTGTCTTCCATGGCTGGAGCACCAGTGTACAGAGATCGCAGCAGGAAAAGAAAAGTCAGTGCAAAATGCCTCTTGGTTTTGTAGCTCTTTACAAAGATCTCTTTCACATTTCAGCACAGTGCCAATGGCCTCACATAACCGTTCAAAATACAGCCTGAAAGGCAATTGACTTTGTTGACTGACCCTCAGAGTGTCCCCCCAAAGCATTCCTACTCATCGTTAAAGGAAAAAGCTGGCGCGATTTTCAGCATCTTCAGAGAAGCCGCAGGAGACAGATGCCTCATTCTCCTCTCAATCACCTAAGGCTGTATCTAGAAAAACCCTTCTCACACCCATTGCGCCTGATCCCGCTTTGCACGCCAGCTGCCAGTCACTGTTCTCATGGCTTCAAGCAGCCGCGGAGCCTGTTAGCCAGTCCCTGGCAAGCAGCTTTGCTTGCAGATTTACATCACCCCAGGAAACGGGACATTTCCGCTGCGCCCTGAGTGCGCTGTGGTCCCGAGCTGTCAGCACAGCCTCCCTAGACACTGACAAACCACGGGAGGTGAGGTCTCGATAGGAATTTCAGCAGAAGTTGGGTGGCTTCGGGGTACTTGGGGCATAAAGAGCCTTTATGCCACCTTCACGCGCAGCCACAAATGAGGGTCTGGATCTTTGCACGGGACTGAAACATAAAAAGAATGTTTTAGAAGGATACAAGTGCAAAGAAGCATTTTGTACTGGCTTGTCCTGTTCTCCCTGCTGTGATCTCCACACGTTGGCATGCTGGCCGTGACAGATGCAAAGCATTTTTTGTACCTTCATTCTTTAACACTCAGTGATGGCACACACTACAAGAAACACTGTGAATGTATTAATCAATTACACTCAAACATCCAACTATTCCTCAGAGCAAACAGATGTCCCACAAACTTGTCACTGCATGTGGCAGGATGTCTTTGCAAAGAAAGTAGTTTAGTTGCTTTTACTGATATTAAATAAAGAATTGGCAGTAGAAGCTACACGTAAGGTTTGAGGAATAAACAGGAATTGGAACCTTTGGGTAAAAATAATTTACAAGGCATCTTTAATATCTTTAATAAAAAGATTTATATATAGTTTAATACTTTCCCATTTTTTTTAATATCTACACAAGATCAGGTGCTGACCAGGTCCTGAAGTCTTAATCCCAAGAAACGAAGAGATAAATATGCAAGAAATTGAACTGATATACAGCTTTACTCTTAAAATGACCAAAAAAAAAAAAAAAGACACAACCTCTTGGAGTTTAGTCTGCTGCTTGTTCAAGCAACCAGGTCATAGTAAGTCCTTTACATACTTTTGTCTTAAAAGACATTAGAAATACTTTTGCCCCTACACCTCTTGCGGGAAAGCTGTTCCAGAATTTAAGTTCGACATCTAAAAATGTCCTTCTAGTTTCTGAGTTTAACTGTATTCATGATTGCTTTATACTCTTTTGTCCTTTTGCCAGAATTGCTCTTTAGCTTCAGCACTTCTTCTGCTTCCTCAGTCATTTCCCATACATGATCTTGCAACTTAATAGTCTCCAAATGCGTGACCTTGCACCATATAGCAGTGAATTTCATTTGATTTGGACTACTCCAGGATCTAAGTTCATCCAGTTCTTCCCATCTGACAGGCTGCTGTTATTCAGAGTTCTGTGATCTGTATATTTTATGAGTACACATCTCTTTTCGGGACAATAATACTAATGAAAATAACAAAAAAAAAGATTAGTCAGAGGATCTGTCCTTAAAAACTGTCCTGTAACCTCCCCCTTCAACTGAAACTTTCCAGTGTTTCCTGTAGTTCTCAGACCTTTACATCATTCCTTACTTGCTTTGCGACTGTCTTTCTAATGAGCATTATCTCTAATTTCCCTAAGAGATGCCAAATCACATACACCGATACGGTCCAGCTAGAGGACCCCAAATGCATTTTGTTACATAGAAAATGAGTGATCTTACCAAAGATGTCTCCATGGATTTATCCTCAATGTATTCCATCAAATCAGTGCTGAGCAGTGGCCAAAAAGACAAGTTGCTGAAAGATTGTTTGCAAAAATGCCAGGTGCTATATTTTTTGTTCAGCCCAGTTCACCCTCATTGCTCATAATGCAAACCTCTATTAGTGGCACATGTGGCCAATGTTTGCCACTGCTGAGCTAAATCAAATTCCATCATCACCTGGACCTGAGTAACCCTATTTAGCTCCACAGCTACCCAGGGGCAGAGGACCTCTCCATCTTCCCTGTCTTCAAATTCACGTTGTATCAAGGTGCAGCATATGCTGTAGTAGTTAGAAAATTGCATTTTAACAATAAGCTCCAAAAAGAACAAGAAGTTCAGTCAGGGAAGGGACAAAGTGAAAATGTGATCTCTTTTTCCATGTTCCTAACAATATTCATGAAGAATTGAGCCAATAAACACAGAGTTCCACATCAACACAGTGTCCATGGTGTGCAGGACTCCCATGAACAGTTATCTCCTGAACTACGCCAGTTTGATTTGTCCTAGGTACCATTGTTTCTTCAAGATAAATCTTCTTGGGAAGAATTTGGAAATAAAGAGGGATCAGGTGATAATGAAATGTAGTATTACTATATACAATGATTGGCATCTCAAATTCTTCTACTCTATGGCACAGCCCCATGAGCCAAGAAGATGCTCCATCTCTAAAATCACTCTGGTCTGTATCCCAAGCTTCTGTGCAAGACAGAATTAACACGACAGAAGTAACACAACAGAAGTTGAAGAAACTGAAAAGCTTTTCCTATTTTAGCAATTTCCTAAAGGCTATTTTGTCTACAGTTACCATGTGTTTGGCTTTATTAATAACATCTAAAGATGAATGCATACAAACTATATTACCAGAGTTCTGCTAAAACTCTTTGAAAGCTCAAATCATCAGTGCACACAAAAGCAAGGTGCACTTTGACCTTAGCAATGCATACCGGTAAAGAAGTAAATAACTGTACCTGTTCACAAATTATCCTCTATGAGGATGGCTACTGCTCCAGAGGTAACCTACAGCATGCAGTTCATTAATTTAAAATGAAAGTTAGAGTAATTCAAGTTATGCTGCTTTTTTTTTTTTTCTTGAAGAGAAATCAGTCGTACATAATTCATGCTTTGGAAGGGAGCAATGTGTTTATGTCACATTGCCTATTATAAACTCTCTGCAAGTGAGCATATAAACTTATAAAAGGTGTGTCATTCATTTTGGTAGGTTTGGGTTTCATGCTCTCCTTGTGAGAAAAGAATTTGTCAGCTCCTTATTAGAAATGTACAGAACCATTTGTTTTAACTTGGCTCTCTGAACCCTAACCCTAACAGAAGCTTGGGGTTGACACCCCAGTGCTATGGGTGACCCACGTGAGAAAGGAAGGTGTGGAAGCAACAGTGTTAGTGCACTGCCATGCTCCCCTTGTCATGGTTTTTAACTTGTTTAAAACAAATCTAGTAAGAATTTATCTAAGACATGGCCCCTGTCCTTTCCAGAGTTGACTGTATCTGAAAGATGAACACAACTTTAATCTTACCCATGTTGGGGTTTTGGATTACCAATCTCTCAGGCATAACACAGTAAATAAAAGAAGAAGAAGAGTTTTAAGAAAACCAAAGCTGTCTGAGATACAGGATAAATTACAAGAGATGTAGAAATATGAAAATATTATAGAAGTAAAAGTAAAGATAATTGTGGGTTTTGTTTTAACGGAGTCTTAAGAGACTGAGGAAGTTGAGGTTGTTAGACTAGAGAATTTAAGGCACAAATCTGCATGAAATCTGTCTTTGTGAAGACTTCAGTTCACATAACAATTTCATAAAGACAAACTGGAGAACAGTGTATGGAATGTGCTTCAGCCCAAAGGAAATAACTGAAAATTGCAGATGCTTTTCATTTTGTGAAATCTGTATTTGTAGGTTTATCTGTATTCCAAATGTGCACATTTTTATTTGAAAGGACTTGTATTTCTGCAAAAACCAACCATAATTTAAAAATATTAATTTAAGAGATATCACAACGTGCATTTATTTGTGGTGCATACTGTGAGAAACCTTAAACCCTAACAATGTGAACAATAAATAAATAAAAAAACAATATCAAAACACTAAACAAACACTGACAAGTTAAATAAGAAACATCAAACTATATAATGACTTCTTTTTTCTATTTCTTTCAGTAAAAATAAAATTACAAGTGGAAAGAAAGCAAAAAAAACAAACCAAAAAACCACAGTAATCAGAACAAATAAAGGCTCTGTTCATCCTGTCTCAGAACAAAAGAACCCAGGAAATGTCAGAATAGAAGAGAACATTTTGACCCATCACAACTAATATCTTGCCTTCTAATACTTCATGATACTTGAGAGGAAATACTCTGGCCTTCTCCTTCATTGTATAACTGTGGGATGGAGAGATGAAGAAATTCTTCTGTGTGTCCAGACAGCTGTACATTTTAACCCTGAATTGTAAGGCTGCTTGTGAAATTGCAGTCCTTATTCTTGTCTATGCAAATTACTAAAACTTTTTAGACATAACTAACTCTCTGCCTTAAGAATGTTTCTATAACAGCAAACTACAGTGGTTAAAATTTTATTTTATACTTATACATCATAATAAAACTGATAAAGGTCATTGGTTTATTTCAGAGCTGAAATCCTCTGCAGTACTGAGACTAGTGTGGAGATGGTTTCATTCTGAGAACAGCATGAAGATGGTTTCATTCCAGACTGAGAACACTATCATCTGATTTACAATAGGTAACATGCTGAGTGCATAATATAGAAAATGTAGAATAATTTCTTAAGAAATCATTTGCAACTTAATTGTATTATAAAAATCAATAGTTTATCATTTAATGGCATTACTAGACAGAGAAGAGTATCTACCCTATTTAAAGTTCCCACTGGTCATCCAGAGGCTGTTCTTCCTTAATCCTTTTCAAAAATTCTCTGAATCAAAGAAGCATGAAGAAACCATAGAGGACCTTAGACAAAATCTCCTTCTAGGATGTAAAGCTGAAACAAACCAACCAGTAGATCAGTATAGTTTGGGGCATTTGAAGACTATAATTACTGTAAAGCACCATAGCAGGTACAAAGAGAACTTTTTTCACTTTAATATAACTTGCCAAACTTAAGCACAGATTGTTTCAGCACTCTATCAAACCATGGCAGGTTTTCACTTTTCCTGTACTGCTTTCATTGCTAATATGTAACTTTAACAAAGTACTCAGAAGGAGTGAAGGGTGTTAGCACATACGCTGCATAAAGCTGGTGGGTCTTTCAGTTAATGAAATTTACTGCCTTTGTTCAGATATTGTCACATCTACTTTATCTATAAAAAGATACCTGTTGTCTCATATTAAACAAAAGAAAAAAAAAAAAGAGGAACAAATTAATACTCTTTTTATCTCTGTGCTGGTTGTCTTTCTTCATCCAAGAATACTGGCTAACTATCTAGGCATTCTCATTAAATACATCTTCATGGTTTTCAGGGTTTAAATGCCTTCTCTGAACTGAAATTTGGCCAAGTGATCACACGGGTGGATTCCTATAAAGCCTGACAAGACATAAGTAGCCAATTTTCCAGTTTCCAGTATTACTGTCTGAACATTCAATGCTTTCTGGAGTGCTGCAGCACATTTATTTCACAGAAAGAATAAGATTTTTTTCATGCTTCATGAACAGAATTAGTCTGGTGATAGCAGGATACTAATGTCTGCTTTTATCTCAGCACTCTCCAACATGGTGTAAAGCAAAGACAGATGCAGAAGGAATGCCTCCGCAGCTTTCCCATCCCTGCTGCAGCTACATCCAGCCCCTTAACATTCACTTTGACCGTGGCCCTCCCTAGAGTTCCCTTACAAGTTTGAGCAATAAGACTGCAATTTGGCAGAAGTCACATCTTGGAAGCACACACCACAAAAATCAGCCCAGCTATGTTTTTTGTAACTATCCACAATGCTCAAATAAGGATTCTTACAGAATCTGTACTGATGAAGTATTTGTGGGTCTTAGGAAAAGAGGTTGTGAACTGATTCTCAATTTTAACATATTTACCCAAGAACTGTCCTTCAAACTGCTGTGTTTTCTTAATCAAAGGTTTTACTCCATCCTTCTGAAAGAAAAACCTTAAACTGATGATGGAGAGATTACATGCATCTCTCAGAGAAATTATTCTGTTGTAGAAGATCAAATACAGCAGCCAGGATAACTAATCAATTCCACTATTTTATTTATTTGAACAGTATTTGCATCAGACCAAGGTACAAATAATAAAGATGAAATTCAGAGTTTATGTACATGGTTGAAGGAGGAAGCAAGCATTCTGCTGGAATGTTTTCAGAGATTCACAAATGGGAGTGGCTACAATGCTGACCATGCAGTTAAATTACATTGAATGATGTAATCTTGGCAAACACACTCATAGGAAGGTCACTGGCTGAGGAGAAATGCTCAAAAGAAATGCAAATTGGCCTGGCACTGGGGCAAATATGCCTCAGCTCCATGGCAGCTGTTACCAAGTGGAGGCTAAGCAGGCATCAAGGCACACCATGTCTCCCTTCCCAGTAAGTCAAGAATGGCAAGAAGGATCTACAGAAAATGTCATAGGATGCCTGGGTGTCTTCTTTCTTAGCTTAACTAGTGTTTATAATTTATAAAGCTCTGAAAAGGTAACGTGGTATTTTATGAAACACAGTATGAACAAGAGATTTCCAGACTACATAAACTGGCAGTCTAAAAAGGCATAAACCAAAACAATTCAGAACAATACAATACAGAACAGACTGGCAAATGGTCATTAGAACTGAAATGGAGCTTTGACCAGGAGGGAAGGGAGGCCACTTGCCGTACACCAACTGACACGCTGCTACAAGTGTGAGCAAAGATATGCAATAAGGCAAAGTCAGGAATGGATGAAGGAAATTACAGCCCTATTCCTATGGATATAAACCCAAGTTATCTCACTGGGGGTCCTTTAAAAATGTCTGGGTTTAATATCACCTGTGAAATACCTAGTAAACATTGAATATATTCCTAAATTCAAATATCTAGTAAACACTGAATACTCTCCTAAATTAAATCAATTCAGTTCCCAGCATGATGCTACTAACATCTTGGTATTTTAATTTAAGACAGGAGACATAACCACATCTTGTGCTTAGGGTATTTATGAAAAGAAGGGATGTTCATATGTTCCTATGTCCTACTCCAAGATACAGTAAAAACCTCTTCACTGAAATACATTGGAACATGTAAAGTGTTAAGTTCAGAAGACAAATTGTATTAGAAGATAAACATACGTGAGTTCCCAGTGTTCCCCAAATTACTACCCAAGCATTTGTTGAACACTCATCATACCTCTCCAGGGCTTTAGTACATGTACACTACACAGCAGCCAAAAATGTTTAGCCAAAGAAAAACACATAAGCCAGCAGCTCAGGTACCAACAGCAACTGATCTACAGACATAACCTTTAAGTCACTGTAACAAACATCTTGATTGTCTGATCATTACTTTTACAGTATTTCCCACATTATTATAATTCCAAACCAGACCTTGGAAGTACAATGGGCTCAGGCCATAGATGGGCCAAATTTAACAACATAACATTCCTTGCTAGCTTTATATTACCTGCCATGTTTTGAGTCATAGTGTCGACAACAAATGATATGGGGTTTTTTTCTGTAATACAGAAAGGAACTGAGGAGAAAAATTTCCCCTCTCAGCATGTCTAAAAACAGCTTTCTCCAGCAGCTGGCGAAGGTAGGACTTACGCAGCTCAGTTTTGCCTTGAGCAGGCAGGTGGCTGCTTCCACATGTTACACTCACAGCTGGCTGCTTCATATACCTTTATAACTTCAGGCTATTCAGCCTGAATTTCAGTTTTTAACCGGAATTTTTTAACTCTGCAGGCCTTAGCATAACTCCTATGACAAAGGATTCAGGCTTTTTAGATAGAGTTATGTGTAACAAATTTCATGACTTCAGGTTAAACTGTATATCATGAACTTCATAGTTTCTGTTGGCTACAAAACTCCCCAACAGGTTTTAACCTTTCCTGTGCTATCTTCACCTCTCTTTTGTCCTTGTTCTATTAACTGCTTTATTTAATAACCTGTAGCTCAGTTTTAGTATTATTGTTTTCCTTATCACCAGTACCCAAGAACTCTAATCAGTGTAATCCACTGTATGATAAAACTACACAGGGATGTGATTTCTTTGAAAATCCCAAGGTAAAATGAGAAAGTTAAATAAATCTTATAATTGATTTAACTCATTCCCTTCCTTGGATAAAACAGTACCTTTCAGGAGCAAATGGACAGAAGGTCAACTGGGTGGTGGTGGGCAAGGACAATGCAGGAGCCATCGATGGGTCAGCACTTCCAGTTCATGCATTTCATCATGCTGTGATCAATTAGAGAGTTCTTAGTAATTGTTCTTTGTAGAAACATTAAGATGCACATTGAGGAAAATAAAAATATTGAATTATTTTCTTGTGAAAAGGCTACAAATTTTCATGAATAAATAATCATAAATGTTATCACTTCAAGGAAAGATCTTTGGCTAAGATTTCTTTGTAAAAACAAGGATCAAATTGGTTTCCTGTGACCTTCTTCCTAGAGGTTTTTGAAGCCATCAGGAGGTGTTTGCTTATTCTTGACAGGGATGTTAAACTAATGGGGCTGTCCTTCTCATTTCCTTCTCCTTGAGAAAAATGCCAGACCTGCAAGTCCATTCTAATACCGTAGAAATCAAGGACTTTGATGTAGCTGCTCTGGCTCATAGCTTCCTACATCCTTCTCAAAAAAACCCACTTTACACAATGAAGCCTTGAAGGGTAAATGGCAAATGTGTTTAATGGTTGAGTTCTTGGCGACATTTGCACTTGAAACACCTCCAGAGGCCCTGGGTGACACCGTGCCATTTCCCATGGCCACTCTCGACCTCAGGTGGACCCCAGGGGCGCCCTGTGAGGGGCCAGCAGAGCCTTCCGTGCCAGCTTTGACCGCTGTTAGTCATTTAGAGAGGGCTAGAGAGGCCCGCGGGCAGCCCAGCCACCCCCGAGAAAATTCACGGACCAGGGCATGATTCCGGGCAGGTAACAGCCGCCCGCCGTGATTGATAGGCAGTGTCACGCCCCTTGCGCCGCCATTTTAAACGGTTCTCACCGGCACCCTCCCTACTTTG
>JAAGNO010025039.1:0-12574 GCA_033439905.1 Ceryle rudis
GCTGCCCCGAGAGGTGGTGGCTGCCCCATCCCTGGCCCCATTGCAGGGGAGGTTGGCCGGGGCTCTGAGCACCCTGCAGCACAGCACCCAGACCTCACAGGTAAGCGCTGCTGCCCACGGGCACCAGTCAGCACCGACTGGGCTACACCTGAGTAAAAAGTGTCTGGTGCCACTTCGCCCGGTGGTGACAGCAGCGTTCTGCCCCTGGCCAGGGAGGATCAGTCTCTCATGGGATTGCTTGTCTAACTAAATTAAGGTTTTACATTTCCCCCCTAGTTTGCAAACTTTTAAAAAATTAATCCCGTCATTTCAACAAGTGTAACAACTAAATTATCATCTTTACATGATTAAAGTCTCTGCTGCGTCTTTTCTTGGCAAACATTACATGCACATAATTTTACTAAATGTAATAAACCAACCATAGAACTATTAATTTTAGCATGGTATTCATAACAATTAGAAACGCATGAACCTTAAAAAGATAAAAACTGAAATGAATACCAAAATAGCATGAAACACAAGAATCCATCTCCTCACACCAGGGAAAGGGATATTACTGCGCAGTGTCGCAACATCCGTTGCAAGAGACAAGCCCAGCACCGCCGGGGATGCCACCCCGCTGGCTGGGTTCAGGCTGTCCCCCCTCCCCAGGGAGGGACCAGTAGTGCCCGAGGCAGGAGTGTCACCCCCAAACCCCCCACTCCAGCTGACCCCACTGCCCAGCCCTGCCCATCGCATGCCGGAGGCAGCAGAAGAAAACCAGCTTTCCCCGTCGCTCGCTGGACGGTGGGACCGGCACCAGCAGTGCCGTGCTCCCCAGACCAGCTCGGCTGCCAGAGTGGACGGGCTGCAGCAACGAGCACATCAGTCCTCAGACCGGGGGTCCCAAGGGCTTCGCTCCAAAACCTCCCTGGCTTTGGAACCGCCTCAAGGATCCTGCTTCTCTGGCGGGTGGGTTCGCAGGCAGCCCGAGCTCTCCTTGTGCTGGGGGCTGCCCGTCCCTGCCGCCCCCGTCTGAGGTGCCGCTTCCCCCCCTCCGCAAGCTGCAGCCTCACTGCTTCCAAAGACCTGGAAATTATCCTTTTTTTCCTCAAAGAATCGCATGAGTGAGAGAACCTTCACTGTTTTCTTTTCTGTTACTCGCTTTCAGCAGCTGAACTCTTTTAATAATAATAAAAAAAAAATTAAAAAGCAAGAAACTTGACATTAGGTATTTGATCAAAAGCCAAAAACAACCTTTGGTATCAAGGCATTCTTGAGCTGCTTTGTTTATAGATACCAGAATACACACACCATCCCACGCTGCTGCAACCACTTAGAGCACAAAACACTTCCACCGAGAGCAGCCCGTTGGTACCAATCCCACCCCACGGCACGCCCGCAGCGATGAACCCCGGGGCGAGCGGCCAGCGGCGAGGCTGGCTGCGGGAGGACGCGGGAGCAGCCATGGCCACGGGCTGGCGAGGGCCAGGCTCAGCCCCAGCGCTCTGCTCAGAGCGCCCTGCTGGAGAATTCCTGACGGACTGGACGTTTCTGCATTTCCTTTCCCATTATCGCTGATTGCCAAAATATTTGTGCAGTGATGGAATTTGCCTGCCAGAACTAGAGCAGGAGGAGGGAGCTCTGCTTTCGTCTGACCTCGAGTCATGAGAGGTTCTGGATCCTCGGCTTGAACTACTGGAGCTGAGCTCTGGCAGGAGCCCAGAGCTCCTCAGGAGCAGGTCCTGCCCGGGAGGGCTCCGGGCTCCTCCGGGACACAGGGAGCTGGTCGAAGCCACCAGTATGTTTCCACTTTGCCAGAGCGCACTAGGAAACTTTTGGAGAGAGGCTATTTTAGCAAAATATGCTAAATGCCTCCAGATCGATGCCTGTGAGTAGGAAAAAATCAAATAGCTTTGCCATCGTAAACAGCAGAAGGATGGCAAACGGAGCAGTCCGGGGAGCAGTGGGACAAACAGGAACGACTTGGAAATTTCCAGGGTATTGTTTGAAACTCAAGACAGAACATTCTGATCTACTTTTACTGTTTTGATGTTACATTTCATGTTTTAAAACACTCTGTGCCTTTACAGAAACACTGCGAAGACGTCAAAAGAATTCAAATACACCAACTGCTCTCCTTAGTTATTTCTGATTAGCAACATTTTCATCAGAAGGGGGATGACACATTTAAAGACAGATGCGCGATGCCACCGCGCTCGCTACGCAGCCCACACAAAGGACAGTGGAGCTCTCCTCCTCTCGTGGAAGGTTCGGCAGCTTCCAGCCGTGGCAGGTCCAGCTGTGGCTCCACCACCCAGGAGGGCACCACACCCCAGGTCGGAGGCAGGTAGCCCAGAGCATGCCAGCAACACGCTGGGGCACAACATTCGGTTGATGAGAACAAGCACAAACCTCCCGACTGGATGGTGACTCATTTTCCATACTGGGCATGAGGCACTTCAGCTGCTGCCAGCTTGTGGGACACCAGGAAGAGACATGAGCACATCCACTGCCTCCTGACCAAAGGGGTTCAAAGGCACAAGTGCACTGTTCAGGACACCGAGCAGCTGCCCCACACAAGGTATCACCAGCTTCTGCTATGCACTTTGGAGGGTGGTGAGAGCCTGTCCCAGGCTGCCCTGAGAGGTGGTGGCTGCCCCACTGCAGGGGAGGTTGGCCAGGGCTCTGAGCACCCTGCTCCAGTTGCAGATGTCCCTGCTCCCTGCAGGGGGTTGAACAAGTTAACCTCGAAAGCTCCCTTCCCACCCAAACCAGTCTGTGGTTCTATGGTAATCACAGTCAGGCTGCTGCCCTCACTCCTGCTCGCCAGGCTGACCAAGCAGCAACACCCTGCACAGGGGTTGGTGATAACCCCAAGGAGCAGCACCCTGGACCTTCCACATGGGTGCAGTCAATGGACCACTGGGAGGACAGCCCCCAGCAGTCACTCCCAGCTCACATGTAACATCCACAATGCACCACTTCCAGTGCCACGGCTCCTGCACACTGTCCCTTCCCCGCTGGGCACACAGCTCGGCTGGTCCCCTGGCCCCACCAAGGCTTTGAACCACCCTCCAAGGTCTTTAGATCTGAGGACACCGTGGGTCATGGCTCTGCTGCAAACATGTGTCCTGGACACTTGTGATGATTTTGGCAAGAGAAAAGGTCTAAATATTTGTTCAAGAGTAGCAAGTGTCTTTGTCTCAGGCACAGAGAGACTTTTCTTCTGCGTCTGCTTGGCCATTTATACTTCTTTGTTGCTGCCAGTTGGAAGCTGCTGTCTGCAAACCAGGCCCTCCTCGAGTAGAATAAATTTTAAGTCAGGCAGAGGAGGTGCTGCTGAACCCCAGAGTTACTGTCACAGTACGTGCCCACCGTGCGCTCCCCCAGCACACACCGCTGGCAAGATTCACGCTGAGCTCAGCTCTGAGGCTCTGCTCCCCAGAACCGCATGGTGCCCTCCCTGAGGAGCTGAAGCCCTTCCTCAGCACCCGCTGCTGCACGGCTCTCCTGCCGCTTCAGCTGAGCCGCTGCCGTGCTTCCAGCGCTTTAAGCACGTAGCACAAGCTTCACTCCTGCCTCAGATTTTACTTGAACAGGCATTTGAATGTGGCAAACAGTTAAGGGAGGCAGATCAGCTTTGCTCATCGAGCCAGAGAGTTACACTACTGGAAAGTGTGGTCCCAGGACCATGCCCTAGTGGCTTGCCACCAGGTGCAGGAGAATGGCGGGGGAGCGAAAAATCCTCTAACGTGGTCACTGCATGTGTTCCACCTCCTCAGGATGCTAGAAAGACGGAGGGGGCAGATCAGGCCACCTTATGAGGCATCTCATCACAACAGGTTTTACCCAGCTTTCCTACACTGGGAAAAAAAATCCAGGCTTTTCAAAACAAGATGCAGCCCTGAAGACAACATCCCACCAACGACCAGCCGCTGCCCTCCCTTGCAATGACGCGCTGTCAGTGGACGAGCTTCTCCTGCAGCCGGTGTGGGCTGGGAGGGCAGCGGGAGACTGGAGCCGGGCAGGATGTGACAGTTATTTGTACATTCTACGCTCTGGAGAGTTTTACTTTTTATTGTCTAGCCCTTCAAACAGATATCGGAGCTGTCAAAATATAAAATCTCCTGACAATAAAAAACACTTTGCAGAGGAGGTCCTGAGGCATTCCTGTGTGAAACGCCCTGGGAGCTGCAGTGGGCTGAGGGTCAGACCTGTCCCCAGTCCCTCCCCAGAGCTGCGCTGAACAATTAGTCTCAAGTGAAAATCAACCACAGAAGTACAGATTTTTTTTTTCCCTTTCCACTTCCACAGATCACCTTCTGCTCTGAACATGGAAACCATATGGCAGACAGGTCCTATCCCCTGCCAAGAAATTCCTGCTTGATGAGATCCCTGTAGCTATCACTGAGGCTACACGGGCTCCCAGCAAGGGAGTTCACTTTCTGCTTCAGACAAACTCTCCAAGCAACCCGTGGAGGAAGAGCAGGGTCCGAGGTGCCAGAATTTTGCTGTAGCTGTTGCCTGTTGAGAGTAATTGCCCTCAGAGGGAATATTGTCATGCTTAGATCTTCCTCTCTGTCCTCCAGCCGATGGAGGCTGTGAAGCCAGCCCTGCTCCGCTCCGCTGCAGGCAACAAGGGACACCTCAGATAGAAGCAGGGATCCAGCTTCAGACCCTCTTCTCCATCCAAGGGGCAAGGGCAGAAGGCACAGAAAGCATTTCCCCTGCACCAGGGAGCTCACACTGCACAAGGCAAGTGTTTTACCCACGTCAGTGGCCCAGGCTTTGGAAATACTGAGAATTTCACCATCCCTGACTGGCAAAGGAGTCACCTGGGCGGCTGAGTTTGTACAGGAATAAAATCCAACATTCAGCCACACACTGAGAAGCTTCATCTAAGTACTGTACAAATCCACAGAATAGCCCGAGAGAGGGAGGGGCGAGTGTGAGAGGTGGGAAAGCACAGACCAAACCCTGCTGAGCTGAGCTTGGCCAGGGCCCAGCACCCACACAGCCAGTCTTTCTGCAGACTGAAGCCTGCACTGCCAGCACCACCCCAGCTGCGGCTCCTCCCGTGGCACAGGTACCATTTCTCATGACAGGTTTTCTCCTGTTAGAAGGGCTGATGAGGGAAGGAGCGATGTGTAAGGAGTAATCACTGCCTTGAGTGATTGCCTTGTGAAGAGGATGGGGTGTGATGCATGGAGAGGCTGGTATCAGGGGATCAGGATCTCTGCACAGGGTACCGGCTCTTATCTACACCCATGTCTTGTTTGCGGGGTGTTGGTGATGTGCATTCATTTGTCAGAGAGAAAATGATTTGCAAATACAAGCACTGGAAAGCGGAAATCCCGAATGAAAGCGATAACAGCGCAGACACGTCCTCAGCCTGAACCCGAGTCCTGTCTTGCTGCTGATGACCTGGGCAGCGGGCACAGATGAGAGCAGAGCCCTGCCTTGCACAGCCAGAAGCCTGCTGGGGAGGGGGAGCTTGGAACTGAGAACCCCAGGAGCCAACAGACCCAACTGGACCCAGCACAGAACTGGGGCAGTGTCCCTGCACCACCAAACCTCTGCTCCCACCTCTCTGGTGTCAGCCTCCTGCCAGCCCTGCAGCGAGTGCCCAGGGGCAGCATCTGACATCACCCCACAGCTTTGGGTGGCTCAGAGCTGTGCAGGAACGTCCCATTACCAGGAGCTAGGAATCCCTCCCCTTGCTTTTGGGAGGGTTACCTTGCATTTAGCTCCTTGGTGATGCATTGCGTTGGCTTGTGACCATTGAACCAGGAGAGTCACAGCTCTGCCCTCACTGCTTACCACAAACACCAATCCATGTCATCTGCAGACACTACCACCAAAGGTTTTTATCATCACTGTTGTTAAATCACACATTAAATCATGTCAGAATGCTCCTTGGGAGTGCCACGGGAAGCAACACTGCCATTAATGACCATACTCTGAAATATGTCATTAAGCCCATTTTTAATCCCCATAATATGTGCTATTAGCTACAGGTTCTCTGGGCAAAATGTCAAACACCTTCAAAAAATTGAAATACACAGCACCGACCGTGTTACGCTTCCTAACCGGGCCCACAGTCTGGTCATACTGCCCAACAGGAGCTCCCTGTCCCCGCTCTGCACAGCGCTGTCCGGTCAGCGAGAGAGAGTTTGGTCATTGTTGTATTTAACTGTTTGTTTCTGCAAGGAACTCCGAGTTTCTGCTCCTGGCTGCCCCCTGCTTTCCCCGGCAGATGGGATCTCCACGGAGCACGGGACTCGCTCACTCCACGTGCCCCCCAGCGCGGCACAGCATGCCAGCTGAGGAACGGGTGTGCAAAATAGCCCCGGAACGGCAGGAAACACGGAGCCGCAGCGAGCCTCGTGCTAACCTGGCAAGCGTGCTGCAAACCCTGCCCGTTAGCTGGCCACAGCAGAGCCATGGCCTTCCCAGATGCCCGGGGCTTTGCGCCCGCAAGGCAGTGGCAGCCAGGTCAGAGATCGCCAGACACCTCGGGCAGCGCCAAGCCTGGCAAAGGCCAGGCAAACCCTGCCCGGTGTGCCAGGTTGATGCTGCACGACTGCCGCAAGCAACCCAGAAACACGAGATGCTCGGGGGACCCCGTTAGGCGGGGGCAGCAGGGTCTGAGCAGCTGACGGCACTTTGCACTCGCAACCCCCCGGATTTTGTGATCTTGTTACTCCCTCACAGGTCTCACACGGCTCGAGCCTTCTCGCCTTCCTAGAGCCCTGCTGTGCAGCGGGGAGGGTAACACCAGGGATGGAGGGCGGCTTCAAGAATCGCTATGGGCACTATTGAGCTGGATCAGCTCCTCTTGCCCTACGCTCCCCACCGACAGCTTCACTGCAGTGGCCCTGGGGCAGACCAGGAGCCGAGTGGAGGGCAGCAGCAAGGCAGCCTTGGCAAAACAAGCCCCTCACCCCAAATTCCCAAGGCACTTCTCTCTCCTGAAGACACAGCAAGTCACTGCCGAAACACCTGGGTTTATTTGCACCGGTGATCACCCCGTTTCTTACACGGGCTTTCTCTTCCTGTTCCCCCAGCCCAGGGAGGGCAACAGCGGGGTGCTGCTGACTGCCCAGCGTCACACCGCCGCTCCTCACTGACACGCAGGAGCCAGCAATCCCCACGCTCAGCAAATTGCTCACTGCTACTCTAACACCAGCTCTGGCCGGCTGCAGGTCCTGGGATGGGGGTGTCCCCACATTCTCCACTTCAGGGGGAAAAGGTGACATTTTGCATCATAAGAGCAAGTCACCTTTTCATAGGAGGAACTGGCTTTTCTTCCAGAATTTCCCACATACATTTGCTGTCATTTGCCAGGGTCTAAGCTGTCAACTTTCTGGCCTCCAGCACGGTACCAGCTCGTGTTCCCTGCCCCGCCTCAGGCGACACCAGATCCCCAGTGCTGTCCAGTCACTCACCCCAACAGCTTCTGCTGGTCTGTGGTGCAGAGACCAAATCACACTGGGCTGGTGCCTTCAGCAGAGGGTCTGGGCCAGCTCCCGCCTCCCCTCTCTCACCCAGCTGAGGCTACACCACTGTCAGGCTGGTTTTGGGGGTGCCTGCACTGGAGCAGGACCAGGCTTCAGCTGCACCCACTGGCACAGGTCTGTGGTGGCTCCCATGCTGGTGGCCGTGGTGGGGGCGCAGCCACTCGTCCCAGCTCTCCTGAGGGGGCCGGCAGGACCACATCAGCTGAAGAGCTGGGAAGAAAATCAATGAGCGCAGTGCAGTCAAAACAGATTCTGGCGGAGCCTGCGCCATCCTGAAGCGAATATTACTCGGGACTAAATTGTTTTCCTTATCTAGCAGTTTGTCCTAAGGAGCTGGACTTAGCCTCCCAGCGAACCCAATAAGTCTTTCGGTTTGACTGGAAACTCCACATTTTTCCTTTTTAGAAAAATGTCACAGACATTCCTCCGTTTCATTACTCTCTGCTGCTTCTCCTTTCCCTCCTATTAAAGCCCCAGCAAGGGGAGGCTGAGCTGAGCGCCAGCTCGGAGCTGGACACAGGCCCAGACTGTCTGGACGTGGCTCAACAGTGGAAAGACCTATTGTTTTGCTTGGCAGGCTACTGGTATTTTTCCTTATGCCCAGAAAGGCTGCGCCAATTTACAGCCCGTGACCTGGGGAGGGGGAGGAAGAGCCAGACTTGCGTCCCACCCTTTTCCCCTGCAGTAATCTCGGCGCAGAGGCACCACACACCCTCCCGCTGGGCAGGGAGCATCCTCCTGAACATGAACTCCTATCCCCAGAGCGGCAGTTCTCCCCCCCAGGTATCCTGTGCCCTTTACTCGGGTTATCGGCTGGATGGGATCTGATCCCGAACACAAAACCCCAGGGAGAGGGCCCCTCCCCAGCCCTGCCTCCCCAAGCTCTTCCCATGCTCGCGGGGCTGCCCCGGACCCCTGTATGCCCCGGGGAATGGCTGGCACATCCTGCTCCTGCCCGGACAGAAATCCCACCAGCACGGCCCCCTCGATGCTATCTCGGTACTTCCAGCGCCGGGGCGAGCAGGAAGCACCCTCCGCCTTGCCACGGCCACCGGCTCGGGGAGGAAGCGCTTGCATCTGTGCGGGTGGCAGCCGGACCAGGATGGCCCACGGTAAGCGTCACACGTCCCCCACCATCCGCCACGCACTTCTGTGGAGGGGGCTGTGGTGTGAATCCCGGGAGCCCCGGAGAGCAAAACCTCCTCTGCCCCCTGAGCTCATGTCCCAGGCTTCAGCAACCCTGACTCGGCATCCCCCGGGCCAGTTGGTGCTGGGTGGCATGGTGGGCATGGTGGCAGCACAGTGTGCACCCCGGCGCCCACCAAGCCCGGCTGGCAGCTTGGCATTTGCTCCCTGGCACCCTGCCACTATACGGTGCATCCTGGGGCCAGTAGTTTGCTGGGCACGGGCAGGAGGGGCCCTGCAGCCCAGTAACCTCCGGGCCACCTTGGCAATGCACAAGCTTGCGGAGGAGAGCGCGGGGCTGGGAAGCTTGCGGTGGTGAGCGTGGGGCACAGGATGTACGAGCTTGTGGAGGTGAGCACAGGGGTCTGGGGTGCACAAGCTCACGGAGTTGAGCTTGGGGCTCAGGGATGTACAAGCTTGCAGAGGTGAGCGCAGAGATCTGGGGTGCACAAGCTCGCGGAGGCAAGCGTGGGGCTCAGGAAGCAGGGCTTGGTGACAGCCCCAGAGCTGCTGGCCCCGGGAGCTGGCAGTGGTGGCCACAGGCGCCTGTCTGTGGTTGTTGAGCCACCAGCACTGGGGATGAGGCTACGCTGGGCCCCCCTGGCCCATGGGTAGCACCAGAGCTCACCAGGGAGGCTGGTGCCCGATGGCACCGGCTGTGCCCCATGGCTCTGGCTGTGCCATGCTGGCATAGCCAGGCCCCAGGAGTGGGCCGAGCCTCTGACCCCCCTGGGAGCGCAGCGGGGAGGGGACCAATGGGTGCCACCGGCAGGGCAGAGCCCACCGCGCCGCGGCTGCGCTGGCTGTGGTGGTGACGCGGTGACACAGCATCACTTTCACTCTCCTCTGCCACGGAAACCGCCAGGCCAGGCGGCTCCTCTCACTCTGACTCCGCTCCGGCTGCCGTCAGCCAGTGCCGCACGGTGCATGTGGTGCCACGCGGCCACCCCGGGAACGGTGGTACGGCAGGGCACCGGCCATGCCACCCCTGCTGACATCGGCACCGTGTGTCAGGTGGGTGCGCGCTTGAGCCCAGCGTGCTGGCGAGCACCATCGTGGTCACTCCCCCTGCGTCTCCCGCGCGCCGCTCTGCACCGCACCCGCCGGCCAGGGACAGCGGCACCTTTCCTGCGGGCGCCGGCACCGCCTGTTGCACGCGTGCACCCGCCTGTTGCACACGCAACCGCCCGTCGCGCACAGCGGTGCTGCCTGTTGCACACGCACACCCGCCTGTCATGCACACCAACACTGCCTGTCACGCACAACAGCAGTACCTGTCACTCACACATCCCTGCCTGTCGCGCACACCAGCACCACCTGTTGCACACGCTGGCATTGCCTGTTGCACACACGCACCTGCCTGTTGCACGTGCTGTGACCACCTGTCACACACACCTGCCTGGCACACCCACGCCCGTCACACACGCATCTCTGTTGCACAACCCCCCTCGCCTGTTGCACGCACCAGAACCGCCTGTCACACGCGCACACCCACCTGTCACACACCCCCACACACCTGTTGCACACACCGGCACCGCCTGTCACATGCGCACACCCACCCATGAGTGTTGCCATTGCCTGTGTGACAGTGACACACGCACGTGCACCTCACGGGCTCCAGCTGTGCCCATCACTCTCTTTCCCACTGTCACACTCACCGTGGGCCATGTTTGCGTGTGTCACGCTTGCACACACGTGTGCACACGGGGTAGTTGCAGGGCCTGGCTGTGCCTGTCACATGGACACGCACACATATGGTTCCCAGCTCTGCCTGTTGCGCACACACACACACATAGGAGCGCCCACGGACACCCATCACGGGCGGTCTCTGCTGCTGTGCATACGCATGTCATGGTGACAGGCAGCACGGGTGGCTCCGGTGCCCCCAGTGGGGATAGGACAGCAGGGGGACATCACAGCGTGGCCTTCTCTTGGGGGCGGCACCACTTCTTGCTCCTGAGGGTGTCATGGCTGTGTGTTGTGCTGCTGTGCATGTTGTGGTGGTGTGTCCTGCTCCTCAGGGTGACGTGGCTGCTTGTGCGGGTCCTGAGGGTGTCATGGTCCCCACAGTGTCACCTTCATCTGTCTTGCTCCTGAGGGTGACATGGCATTGTGTCCAGGTCCTAAGGGCATCATGGTGTTGAGTCTTGGTCCTGAAGGTTTCACGGCTGGTTGTCCAGGTCCTGAAGGTGTCATGTCAGTGTATGCAGGTCTTCTTGGTGCCATGTCCTTGTGTCCTGGCCCTGAGGGTGTTCACCGCAACATGACCTACTCCTCAGGGTGTCACAGCAGTGAGTCCTGGTCCTGAAGGTGTCATTGCAACATGTCTTGGTCCTGAGGGTGTCTCGACCACTTGCCCTGGACCAGAAGCCACCATGACAGTGTATCTGGGTCCTCGTGGTGTCACCTACTTCTGTACTGGTCCTGTCAGCATCATGTCCCTCTGTCCAGGTCCTGAGGATGCCATGTCATTGTGACATGGTCTTGAGGGTGTTACTGTAATGTGACCTGCTCCTGAGGGTGCCATGGCATTGTGTCCCACTCCTGAGGATCTCCTGGCAGCGTGTCCTTGTCCTGAGGGTGCCATGGCTTTGTTTTCATTGTCCTGAGGATGTTGTGGCTGTGTGTCCTTCTCCTGAGGGCATCATGACAGCATGGCCAGCTCCTGAGGGTTTCAATGCCTTGTGTCCTGGTCCTGAGGGTGTCATGGTTGCGCAGCTGGGTCCTGAAGGTGCTGTGGCTCTGGGTCCTGGTCCTGAGGAGGCCATGGCTCCATGACCTGGTTTTGCAGGTATCACAGCCCTGTGTCCTCGTTCTGAGGGTGCCATGGCTGTGTGTCCTCGCATGAGGGTGCCATGATGTTGTATCTTAGCCCTGAGGGTGTCGTGCCACCGTGTCCTGGTCTGAGGGTTCCATGACAGCATGTCCTGGTACTGGGGGTGGCATGTTTCTATGTTCTGCTCCTGAAGGTGGCACTGCACTGTGTCCTGGTCCTGAGGGTGTCACGACCACTTGTGCTGGTCCTGAAGATGTTGTGGCAATGTCTCCTGGTCCTGAAAGCGCCATGGCAGCGTGTCCTAGTGCTGAAGGTGCCATGACCGTGTGTCCTGTCATGAGGGTGTCAAGGCAGCATGTGTTGGGCCTTGCTGGTGCCATGGCCTTCTGTCCTGGTCCTGAGGGCAACATGGCTGTGTCTCCAGGTCCTAAAGGTGTTGTGCCACCCTGTGCTGCTCCTGAGGATGTCCTGGCAGCATGTCCTGGTCCTGAGGGTGCCATGGTAGTGTCATGGTCCTGAGTGTATCTTGTCCATGTGTCCCGGTCCTGAGGGTGCCATGACAGCATGTCCTGGTCCTTTTGTCCCATGGCAGTGTGTTCTGGTCCTGACGGTGCCAAGGCACCATGTCCTCATCCTGAGGGTGTCACAGCAATGAGACCTATTCTGGATGATGTCACATCTCTATTTGTCATGGTCCTGTGGTTGTCGTGGTACTGCCATGACAGCGTGTCCATGTCCTGAGCGTTCCATGGTCACGTGTCCTGGTCCTGAGGGTGCTGTTGTAGCCCTGTCCATCCCCAGGGCACCCTGCCAGCCCCTGTGGGCATCCCAGAGATGCAAGAGGTGGATCATGGTCTTTTTGGTGTCCCCAGAATGTCACTGCATTGTGGAGCTGTGTCTCTGGGAGTAGGGGCTGTGATCCTACAGGTGAGGTTGGTCTCTTCCCCCAAGGAACAAGGGCCAGGACAAGGAACCGGCCTCCAGCTGCCCCAGGGGAGGCTGAGATTGGACACAAGGAACGATTTCTTCTCCCCTGAGCTGAGGGCTGTCCAGGGCTGTGCCAGGCTGCCCAGGGCAGGGGTGGAGTCCCCGTGACCCCTGGGGGGGGTTC
>JAAGNO010025040.1:11716-27175 GCA_033439905.1 Ceryle rudis
TCCCCATCTTTCTGACAGGCCCCTTGAAGTCCTGAAAGGCCCCCAGAAGGTCTCCCCAGAGCCTTCTCCTCTCCAGGGGGCCAGTGGCTCTGTGCTGCCAGTGCACGGGGCCGGCTCAGCTCCAGCTGCTCATCTGCTTTTTAAGGAAAAGTCTTTCATTTTGCCCACCCTGCCCTGTGGCCCCATGTGACTTCTTTGCCCCTAAGTTGCTGGTTTAGTTTACCTCACTAATTGCTCTACTGGTGTTCAGGGAAAGATATTTCGTGCTGTAAAGGATTGACAAGCAAATGTCCCCATCCTGAAGGCTCCACTGTGGGGGTGGAGTCCAGAATGCAGCCCCAACAGCAGCAGCACAAGGCTGGGTGGAGGTGTAGGGTCCTAGGCCTGTCACTGGCCCAAAAGGTCGAAGTGCCTTGTGCTGCAGCCTGACATGTGCCTGGGCTTGCCACCTATGTAGCTGGAGACTGGTCTGAGCTGGGGCCGCTGTTACACAGGCGTCATCTGTCTTCCTACAAGAGCTGCGCCCAGATGATGAGGGAACAGCATCTTAATCTTCCTTTAACCATCCATCGCTGTAAAGCAGGAATCACCCCGGGAAGTTGGCAAAAGTGATGGCAATTAACATCATGGACAAGAAAGGAGGATCTATAAAACCTTAGGAACAAATAATTACCAAACAACTCATAGTACTTGACGATCACGCAAATACAAATTCTTAAAGCAAATTGCACACATCTTTGAAAAACTTGCATTGATTTTTACCATGCCAATTGAGAAATAAATGTCTAATAACTTTTTCATGGATTAAGACTGAGGGAAAATGTATTTTTTCTCTCTCCACAACCTATTGTTCAAACAAAGTAGTGTAAGTTAATCAATCTTGGGATAATAGCTTTCAGTGTAACTGCTTTATTGAAATTCATCTGTCTTTATTTTTCCATGCAGCAATGCAGAAAAAGGCAGGTATGGCAAGAACAGAATTACATTGCTCTGTTTTTAGATTGTAGTTATTTTAGGGTCAGGGTTTTGGAGGCTTTGGTGGTTCTCTAAGAATACAAACTTCCTGCAGAATGAAAAGGTTTCTTTGGAAACGATTAAGCCTCGTTACTTACTGCAGACCTTGCATCAAAGGTTTTTTCAGCTGTGGTGAATGACTGAAGCAATGAATGAGCGCGGGCGAGTGAACAGTGAATGCCACCTCTGCCTGCCCAGGCAGGATCGACCTCCCTTCAGCATTTGATTTCGCTTTGTCTCGTAGCAGGATCAGAAGCTGGGAGGGACTTTTAGCCAGGGCAAGCTGCTGAGTTCCCAGGATTTCCCCGGGCTAGGGCATTTGCTCCCTTCCCTTTGCCGCAGGACGGGCTGTGCGGAGGAACCCCCTGCGCTGACGGGGCGCTCGTGCCCGGCGAGGGGGGAACACCCAGCACTCGCCGCTGCAGAGGGGGAGAAAAACAAAACACTTAGGAACTGGAGCTGAGATTAAAGTGAAGAACACTGGTACAGCTGAGAGAGCCTGCACGATACGATAAGAGCATGTTTTTAAGGAGCTCTCATTTTTGTGAAAATTAGTTTTGGATCCTCATCAGTGTATTCAGGAGAAAAATATTACTGTAATGTCTATAGAACAGAGATAAAAAGGAGATCTGCTGAAGGAGAAATAATGAATTTACACTTTTAACATTCATTCTGAGGTGCAGAAGATACATTACTCTACATTATGCCTATATTAGACTTAAATAAATTTCATTATGAAAACAAGATTAGAGGAGAGCAGTGCAATTTGAAAACATCCAGTACTTATATGATTGCTTAAAATAAAGAGCTTTCGGGGTGGCAATGCGTGGCTATGCTTCTGGGTGACCGTATATGAAATATATATTAAAATGATGCAAAGGGACAGCATTAAATACATAACAGGGGGAGCATTTGGTGCTATATTGAACTCCTACTGTCCCCAGCTCTGCTGTGCTACGCCAGCATCCCTGGCAGCTCTGGGCTCTTCGTGGTCCCACTGCCTCATGGGGAACAACATGAGGATGGAGCCTGAAGCCCAAAGCCTGTATCCCACCCTGCTCCTGCTGGGCTCCCAGCACTGCCCACCCTGCTCCCGCTGGGCTCCCAGCTCTGACCACCCTGCTTGGTGCTCACATGCTGCTCATCAATAACTTTTCTTATACCAAGGCCTGCCCACAGTAACAAAACCTTCTGCAGCCCAAATAACGAGCAGCCACAACTGCTCACGTATAGACCATCTCATAATGCTGAGACACCAGCCATTTTCTTCTCCCGAAATGTGTTGCTTTGCAAAATTAATTCATGTTCTTATTATGCAAAGTCAGTTGGTACCAGTGTTGCAAAAAGCTGTCTGCTTCCTGGTTGAGAACCTTGCATATTAAACAATATTTGGAATAATGTGGCAAAACGTCTTCCATGGGCAGCGCACACGTTAGGAGTGCACCGTTAGAAGTGCTTTTCAGCTCATTTTTAGTAGCTGTTTTATACAACCTGTGTATAAAAGCAGGATGGAAAATGCAACTGTTGAATCTTAAAATATTGCTTCTGGAACGTTGCAAATCCTGGACGATGAGTGCGGTGGACACCCAGCCACTGCCCATGTGGCAGGAGCGGGGAAGGGCCACAGCTGGGCTGGGTCGGGGAGGGACCCAGTGCCGCCAGGGCAGGGTCTGCCCCACCACCTGGATGGGGACCCGTCTCCCCATGGGGTGAGGAGGGGTCCCAGCCGTGGGGAGGATGAGGGTGTCCCCTGCTCCGGCTCCGTGGGTCCCCCTGTGCCCAGGGGATCTGCCAGCCTCTTTCTGCCCAAAATCTGTGAGGAGCTGTCACAGACAAGCCTGATGAGCTTTTGTAATTAACGTGCTTTTATGGGACCTCAGTACAGCTCTAAACGGTTCCTGTGTCTGCGTCTTTCAAGTGCAGTACCTTCAGCAGGCTAAAGCCAGACTTTGTTTAATTAAATGCAAATTCTGATTTCCTCCAGTTTTATTCAGGGAAATTCTGGTGAGGAACACAGCAAAATTTATCACTTCAGAGAAACCGCAGAAAATAATTTAGGAAGAAGAAATAAAAATTAATTGCACTTTAATAAAAAGTAAGCAAGAGCCTGTTTCAGCAAGATATGAGGGGGCTGCGTGTTTGCAGTAAGTGCTGAGCTGCCTCAGGACCACGAGGAGACAAATACTGTGTAGAGTGAACCCACTTCAAAGGGATGCATACCTGACATCCTCCTTTACGCCGCTTGTGGATATAAACTAATAATTACAAGTTAATAAATGCAGTTTATTTATCAGTCCGCACTTTTCTGTATGAGATGCTTCAAAACAAGTTTTTACCTTGCTAATATTTTTACTTCCTCTTCCTGGGCTCCTCTTGCACCGTGCTCCCGTTGCAGGGAAGAGGAGTAGAAGCGTAAAAATGTGATGCTGGAGTAAAATGCCAGTGCAATATTATCCGAGTTCATCTGGCTTCATGCTGATCAAAGCTTTTAAAAATCATTTTACTAGGACAATCTGTAGTAGAATTTGCAAGCTGAGATGCAGGCATCTCGTGGGAGAAAGGCTGTGCTCCAGCAGGACAGGAGCAGGAGGTGCGGAGCAGAGCGATGCGCACGGTGGCTCTGAGTGGGTTCTGCTGCGACCTACTTACAGCTCCTCCAGCGTGATGCTTGGTGCACGAGCTGTGACATGCCAAAGAGTAAAATTACATGACAGCAGTAGATCTTAAGCTCACGCTGAATAATTTAACTATGAAAAAGTGAAATCAACCTTCTTCTCCTGGAAATCTATAGTGAAGAGAGAGAGTGGTGCAAGAGAGAGGGGAGAGGGAAAACTCAGGTTTGAGAAGACACAAGCCACTGTTTGAGGAGTCTGAAGTATGCAGAATAGGTTATTTTTGTAGTCTATTAAAGTTTCCAGAATCTTTCAGTCAATTACTGATACCCTGACATTTTCAGAACGAGAAAACTTCAGATATGACTTTTTGACAGTTTTGGCTACATCATACTACGTTAATTTTATTTTCACTGCCAGCTCCAAAGCGTGGCACAAGAGACAACAGGTGCCACTCTGAGGGCAGCATTATCAGAAAAACTAATTGTGGTGTTTAAGGAGTGGAACCAGAGTCAGCTCACTCCTTCCTTTCCACACCAGAACAAATGTGTACATCTCTATATATGTATGCAGGTAAAAGGCTTTGTCTGAAAACAGTACATCAGAGAAATTAATTGAATGTTCTTCTTGAGTATCTAATGAGCACGGCGTGACATAGGTCACTCACTAGAAGAGCAACCTGCATTTAATCTGAGGTACCGAATGGCCACTGGCAGCTTGGCAATAGCTGGAGGCTGGTTTGGACAGACCCTGCAGCCTCCTCCAGACACCAGTCCAATAAAGCCCTGGTTTGAGATGGAAAACATTCACATAGCTGGAGGAACCACACTGGGGTGCAAAGTGTATCAAAGTCCCCCAGACTCCTGTAACACCCTTTCTGTTGATAAAAGGCTGTTCTCACCTGGTGGCCATGGAGCTGATGTGTCTGCCTTTCCCTGCTCTGGGTGGGGTTGGATGAGATGACCATTAAAGGTCCCTTCCAACCTGAACTATTCCATGATGCTATGATGATTCTATGAAATTAAGCTTGGCCTAAAAGTGGGTTTTTCCAGTCTGGGTCCCCAGTGAGCCAGGGTAAGAATGGGTGACCAGTACAGAAGTCTTATAAAAAATTCAATTTATTCTTTGCAGGACTTGATGCAAAATGCTTATAAAAATGCCATTAGCCCAAAAGCACTTAGAAAAATATATTCATGCCATGATGAACAAATACAGAAAACTGTAAAAATCACCCCAGTGTGTGAAACTTGTGATCGTCCCCAAGAAATGAAGGAGGGATCTGAGAGCAGTAACTGCTTCAGACAGCTTTTGTAAGTGCGCTGGCCACAAACAGGCAGGTTCGCCTCGCTCCGGCTCTTTCTCACTCTTCAGGACGAGCACAGCCATCGTGTGACACCTGCAGCAAAGCCCCAAATCCTGCGTCAGGCTGAAAATCACTCCGGCTGTTAACAAATCACCTGCTCGATGCTTTGATTCGCTGTCCTTGTAGGCACGGGACGTGGGTTGACTGGTTTGTAATCCCCTTGGTCCCTCTTCTGAAAAATAAATACTCTCGTTCCTTTCCCAGTCCGCTGGGACACCCGGGAGCTCTTGAAGATAATCAGGAACGTAAGTGATTGCTTCCCCGAGTTCCCCGGGTTCGCCTGGGTAAATGTCACAAGCCTTCCTGCCTTGATTAACATCTCATTTAATTTAAATATTTATTGATCTTTCCTCTCCCTGTTTTGACGTGGGCTCTTGCTGTAGCGATGTGGCTCTGGCCAGGTGACCAAAGTCACGTAAAACCGCGTGGCTACAAACATATCCTCCCGGCGTTTCTGAAATCCCTTCTTTCCTACGATAAACAGGTGCCATGGATCTTCTGGTGAGAGATAAGCAAGTCACCAACCACACAGTTGTATAAATAATATAAACACACAGTTGTATAAATAACATAAATAACGCAAAGACAAATAATGTAGTAGGAAAAAGGGTATGAAGAAATGAGATTGGCAGGGAGGCAGACAAAGACCTGAGAACACCAGCCCGCTCCCCAGCAGGCTGTCGCTGGTCGGGGTGCTGCTGTTGGCGCTGATGTTCCATCACCTCTCAGGGTGCAGAATGAAGCAGTCGGTGTTTGTAGGTTTGAGGCCGTACTTCTATGTCTGGTTATTGAGTCTTTTCTTACCCTGCTGAAACAGGAAATATCAAGGAACGGTGTTATTTTCTTGCCAAATAGGCGATATCTTTTGGAGGCCAGGCTGCATTTCAGTGCTGCTGGGAAGAAATAGTTCTTTGACAGTTATATTGAAAACGGCGGCTTGTGCAGCTCCTCCAGATTTGAGTGTTGGGTTTGGCTGAAGGAAAGGGTAGGTGAGGATAACAGGTCACGTTTGTCACACATTTTCAATGTCAAAATTCTTCAGTTTTGCACAGGAAGCTTTAGTGTTTCTTTGGTTTATTGCAATTACCTGCATTTTCTTTCTTTTGTGTCAGCAAAAACTAAGGGGTGAAATCTTCTCCCATCATGCTGCTCTCATTGCTCTTTATATCCACCCAACACTTCTAAAACAGGGTTATCTCCTAACAAATAGGGGGATTTTTGAAACCTAGACAGATTCCACATCCACGAGAAGCATCCAGTATCATCCAGGATAACTGTGCTGTCCTAACACCGACTGCACAGCTAGGACTTCACACTGTGTCATTTTGCTTCATCCTCACTGATGTTTTAATTATCAGGAATCACTAATGTAGTCCTGCATGAGTGAGGTCAGTGTTCTGGTCCTTGGGTCTCCAGATAATTCTAAACTTGGCATTGCCGGTGAGAATGTAAATGGCCACAGCTCCAGATCAAAGCAGCATTTGAATGCATTATTTTGACTTAGCAATGACATGATTTTCCCCCAGTCTAAGCTGAGACCTGCTCTCTGATGAAGAAACCTGGACCACGTTGTCCTCAGGACTGCTCGCAGATGGCAGCCTCTAGTGTCCACGTCTAGCTGGACCCAACTGAGTGGAGGTTGGGCTGGAGACCTCCAGACACCCTCTCCCACATGAGCTCTGCTGTGATTGTGCATCTGCCTGCCCAGTGTCCAACTCCAGGGCTGTGGGCAGTGCGCTCATGGTTGGTCAAGGAGACGTTAGGGCTTCTTGCTAGAAAGGACATCCCAAGCCCAGAAAAGGCTGCTACTATCAAAGGAGGAAAGAATAATCCATAAATGCCAGTGGACACACAGGCTGATGTCAGTTTGGGGTGAGATACCCAGTTTTCTGTTTCGCTACAGCACTCTGACCACTGTGCCTTCTTTGCAGCCACCAATTCCAAAGACACAGCTCTAAAAGCCCGGAGGAATTATTACACATACAACTTCACTGGTATTTAGATGGGTACCATATGTCTTAGTGATTTGATAGTGTAGCTGTTTCCAATAAATTACATTTACTCAGACAAAAATAGGGAAATAAATGTCAATAGGGGTAAGTGGGAGAGCTGGCAGGAAGAAATGAACCTGTGCAGATCTGATCTGGAGAGGGATTGGAAGCACGGTGTCATTTCAGGGCCCCTGTAGCACTGCAGCAGCAACAGGCAGCGATTGCTTTTGGCATCTTCCTGCATAATAAAACATGGAATCAAATATCTTAGATTTTCTGGGTTTTGGCAGAGATCGTTAAAGCACCAAGGAGCTTTAGCTGATTTTCCTTCAAGAGGACAAACAAAAGTGATACTAGACCATGCCTTTTTAAACAGGAACTGTGTTCTGAGCTTATTTGGCCCCTACAAAGCCAGGATCCTGTACAGCAGTTTTACTTTCCATGACACATAAAGGACAATAGTTTTGAAAATAGGTCACACATAATAATATGAATATGGAAGAGAAACCCACCGACATTGAAATAAAAAACCCCGCAAAAACATTATCCACACTAACAAAAGGTGGTAGGCAAGTGGGTATCTCAATCCCTGTACTGAGATTTGCAGCAATTAGCGCTTGCCATTTTTCATCTCTGCTGTCAAATTTGCTCTGCGTTGCATGGATCTTCATGGCTTAAATCTGGTGCCTCTTGCCCTCATCTCTCGTGTCCAAAGCTCCATTATTTCACTGAAGTTAATCTGGATTTATGATCCTGTATCTGAAAAGTAAATAGGTTGTAGATCTTATCTATTATTGAAGATCTTTTGAGATGAAAAATGATAGTCAACACATCCGAGACGTAAGCTGTGTTTGCACCAGAATGCTACCTGGAGAAGCTCTTTCTATCCCAGTCCAGTGGTGTGAAGATACAATGCTGTGTCTGTGTCTGCAAATTCTGAACATCAGCCTCCCAGGCAGAGGGATTACTACTAAATTTCATTTGAAAAATGAACAGATGAATCAAATAAGTTAGACAATAATTTCTAAAGGATCATTGCATTCAGGAGAAGTGACCCTAGACAATATAAAAAGCAAAAAGAGGTGAAAGTCGTTGGTTATACGACTCCATGTGAATTATCTGCACAGATATAAAGGCAGTAACAGTTTTGCAGTCTTCTCATCTTTATCACAGACCACAGAGTTTCACCTCGGATGTTTTTCTGGCCACAGTTTTGATGTAAAACATTTTACACATTACCTGGTGCTGAGCGCTGGAGATTTGTTGGAATGCTGCAAATCTTTCCTGGTGTATCATCAACTGGGTTCTTTTCAGTGCTAGCCCTTGTTAGATTGATTTGATGGCCTTGTGCTGATTTTTTTTCTGCACGGATTTCTCATAAGCAATTGTTGGTGAATATGTAATTACTACAGGCAATGTCAAAAAGGGAAAGCAGGAGCATGGATCTCTGCTGGCAATTTTTCTAAGCTTTGCTTGAAACAACCAAATGTAGCAACGTAAATTGACTTAGCTGCTGTACTCAGTAGTCAAATTTCAAGTGTGGCCAATGGTGATTTGGGATATGACTTATTTTTCCGCATCATATTCTTGCTGCTTCAAAACCAGCAGCAATTGGAAAGCAAGCTGTGCTGTTTTGGTGCCTGAAAACAGTGCCTGAAATATTTTATTTGCTTGAAAAATGAAATCGGACTCAGGAAAGAATTTAAGCTGTAAATTCTAAAACATCCTTCAAACTTTTAAACCCTCACTGAGAGCAATATTGCTCTATGGCCTGTAAGACCACAGCAGAGCCTTTTTCCATTAAAACCCTTCACAAGATGCCCTCTGATTGCAGCAGAAACAGTAAGAGTAGGGGAAGTCCCTTGGCACACACGCTCTTTTCAGCTGTCTGAAGGATTAAGTGCCTGGAACTGAAACAGCTCGGTATTTAAGGTGCAGCCACCCTGGTTTCATCACGATACCATCGGCACACTGCTGTGTGCGAAGAAATCCATCTCTGCTCAGCTCTGTGCTGTGGGCTTCCCAAATTCCCCTGCCGTGTGGGGAAACCTGACGAGGGGAGCAGAGCTCTGCAGCAGAAGCAGAGGTGTGGTCAGCCTGCTGTCGGTGCGGCTGCTTTTCTATTAGACGTGCAATGCAATTTCTATTTTATTATTGTGTAAGTATCCTCCATGGTGAAGAGTACAAGCTTTTTTCCCCCTTAAATTACCGTAACAGTATTACTGCATTTTAGTAAAATCATCATGAATGTGTCGGAGCCTGTGCCAGGCTGCCCAGAGAGGTTGTGGAGTCTCCTGCTCTGGAGAGATTCCCAACCCGCCTGGACCCTGCGCTGCTGGGCCCCCTGCTCTGGGTGCCCCTGCTGGATGGAGCAGGGGGGTGGCACTGGGTCATCTCCAGATGATCATCTACCCCCACCATGCTGCGATTCTGTGAACAGTGGTGTGTTTAGACCCTGTAGTTCCCAGGCACACGTTTCTGAGTTCAGCTCGGTCAAAAAGTAAAATAAAGATCCAAGGCAAATGTGCCCCTGTCCCAAACCCCACAGCACCAAGCTCCAGGGAAAGCAATTTAAAATGATCAACAGTTCTCCATCTAGAGAGACATATTTTGTAGTTCAGACCAACAAAAGGCTCTTTTCTGGTTTGTTTAGATGCTATAATCAGAGAAATCTCTGGCAAATTAAGCATAAAAGTGCAGAGGTGTGGGGAAAAGTCTTTATATTGGAGAAATGCTATGATAAGTGATCTACTTGAAGTGAGGTCTGAGCTTTTCTTATTCGAGTATTTACCATTAACTTTATCCCAAGTGGCCAATTACTGTCCTTTTTATGCCCTTTTATTGTGAGATTCAGAGAACACTCTGCAAACAAACTCCTTCTGATGCTCCTCAGCAATTGTTTCTGTGATTTTACGACTTGCTCTTCTCCATGTTTGCTGTCTGCAGAGCCTCAGGGAGGCTGAGCTGCGGATCTCTGGAGCATCCCCAGCTCCTGCTGTTGCACATCACTCAGCAGCAGCACTGGTGTGACATCAACATGCTCTGGAGGTATCAGTAGAGTGGCCAGTCTCCTGGGATACCCCTAAGGAGCAGCTCTGCCTAGCACGGACCATCATTTCCACCAAATAAGCTCAACCTGAACCTGGTCCAGCTGGAGTATGTTGAGCCCAGCCCAGGGTGGGTCTGTGCCTCCCTACCTCCAGCTGAGAGTCCCTTCCCATATTTGGGCTATAAAAGTTTTCACCAATTTTCTTTCCACTAATCTTGTTGCCTTAAGGTGTGATAGTCCTAGCTGGAGGTTCAAGGTATGTGGTGCATCTTCTCTTCCCTAGACCTCCTGCTGTCAGCTTTGTGGTGGGTGTTATTGGACTATTATCAAAGAATTGTTTTAGTTGGAAGAGACCTTTGAGATCATCAAGTCCAACCATTCCCCTAGCCCTGCCAGGGCACCACTGACCCGTGGCCTTTGGCGCTACATCTCCATGGCTTAGAAATGCACCAAACCCCCTCACACCCACCCACCCTCCCGGGGATCATGGGGACCCCACAACCTCCCTTAGCAGGGACTAAACAAAAGTTTTTGATATCTGTAGCAATGCACGTAGTGCAGAGAGAGAAAAATGTTTGAGATTTTAAAAAAACTGGCTGGTTCACAGTATACTAAAAAAATAATTCTTTGGCTTAGTGCTGCCTTGACCTTTCTGCTTGGCTGAACTGTTGTTTTACTCTCTATGCCTGTTGCTGTTTTGATGTGCATCTGGATAAGCAGTGTTGTGAAACAGGACGTGTGCCTTTGTCTGAGGAAAGTCCACAGTGTCCCCAAGCAGGTGTTGGGCTGCAGAGAGTTGGGATGCTGAGTGTTGGAAGGGAATAAGGAGCTAAGTGTGATCTCAGCAGATATATTAATCTTCAAGGCACCGTGTATTTGTACTTGGTAAATAGATGTTATGTGTTGGCTGTCATTGCATTGCACATCCCTCGCAGCAGCTTCATTATTGCTTTTTATTTTGCTGATTGCACATTAAGTGTCTCTGCTCAAGCATCTGAGTGTCTGGGCACTGGCTCATCCCGCCCGCGAGAGCGGGCGCGAGGGTTAGCGTGGGAGGGGTGGCAAGATCCTCAGAGTAGGTTCTTGACCATGATTGACGTGTTCAATAAAGCGGATCAGCCTGTTGAAATGACCTCTTTACCCCAATCCATCTGATAATCAAGTTAAACCACATCATGTCCAGGTTCATGAAATCAGTTTACAGAGTACGTTGCTGTTTCAGTCGGGCGCAGAATGTGGCACAGTCTTGTGCCGAGGAGGCTCTTGCAGGCGGCGCGGCTGACGGGGGTAGTTGGGTATGATGATGGCAATCGCAATTATCAGAGGGTTGTCTCATTTTCAGCAGTCTAGCCTGTGCGGTCCCCAGAGGCTGCCCAAGAAGTGAGCCTGTGGGGTGTGAGATGCGTGTGCTTGAGAACACTTCCCCAGGAATCCTATTCTCCTAAAAAGCTGAACTGCAAAACATGGGAGAGTGTCGGGAGGACGCCTTGCTCGAAGTGCTGTGCCTTGAACAGGGGTGGCTTAACTATGGATGTTCAAGGGCAGGTTTGGTGAGCCCCCTCTGACTTCGCTCTGTTCTGCGTTCATATATGTTATTTTTTGGTTCCAAATGCTGACCTTGGTGGCAAAGTGTTGTGCATATATACTGTGTAAAGGCAAATGCATATACATGAAGATAAATCTAAAGTGCTGCGGCTGTTTGTTACTCTGCTTTAGCTTTTGATACACGGTGTTTATCAACTGCTATTCTTATCTTTTTATTTATATTATCTTAGAAAAGACTTTTTTATTAACCAGGACCCCAACACAGATAAAAACCACAGTACATAGCCTTAAAAAAAAAAAAAACACACACACAAAAACAACACAACAAACCAACAGCAAAACCCACAAAAATATCCCAACCTTGCACATCACCATAGTTACCTGAAAAGAAAACCCATTGTGTGCTTGGTAAGACTCAGTTACTGATGAGGAGGTGACAATATATTAAGAGATACCTAATGTTTTTAATATGCACTTTTGAACTATTCATGTTCAAAACAAAAAATATATAAACAATGATAAAGCATATACATGAAAGCAGTTTCTGTTAGGAAGTGTTCAGCTTTTAAGAAGTACATCTGTAATTTCATGTGCTCAGGTTGCAGCAGGCTGATGATTTACAATAGCAAAGGGAATTTAAAAAACATAACAGAAAAAAATGTGTCCTTCACAATCTATTGTTTTAAAATGATCAATTGCTACACCCACACTTCAAATTTGTTAGTTTATTTTACTGTTGTCTCTAAAAGCTCTTGAAAATGAAGCAGGAGCAGTAGCCCCACCTTTGTGTCTGCTCCTCTGGGTGACTTTGGGGCAGGGTAAGTCCCCATCATCTGATTGTCCCCTGCAATGTGTTAGATCCATTAGTGCAGTTGATCTCTGGCATATTTCTGTGTAGGCAGATAAAGTAAGGAGCAAGTACAAGAAGTTACATTGTCAAAACTCTAGTATGTTCTTCCACTTCAAGGTGCAGGAGCCAGCAGCCACTCGCCCCAGGGGAGGAGCCGCAGTTCTGGGGCAGGGAGAGTGTGGCGGTTGGTGTTCATTGTGCATGGGCTTCGTGTTCCTGGGCTCGTGGTGACAGAGCACTGCCTGTGTTGACAGTAGAGTGTTCAGGTGGCCAAGAAGGCCACCAGCATCCTGGCGTGTGTCAGTACTGGTGTGGACAGCAGGACTAGGGCAGGAATTGTCCTCCTGCCCCTGAGGTGTAAACCCACTGGTTTACTTCAACTAACTGTCCGAACATGTACTTTAGGAGCTTTTAGCACAAGAAAATTGTTAATACACCTTTCCATCAGCTTACAGTAGCTGCACGCACAATGTTGTCTGTCCACAGCATGTTTTGTCTTTAGTTTTTCATCCTGTGACTAAAGGAAACCTCTGATTTTGTCTCTGTTATAAACCAATTCCAAGTGATTTACATAATAATGCTCAAACCTTGGCAATGCATTTTTTTTGTGAGGTTGTGGTGGGAAGGGGCAATAATTAGGGTAGAAATTGGAGTGTAGAGACCCTGGAGGTGACACCAGTGAGAAGGAGCTTCTGAAAGTGATGCTCTCCACCTCCGTCCAGAAGTGCTGACCTAGGGTGGTCTTTGGCAGCATCACTGCTGCTTCTGGCCCCAGGAGCACCCTGAATCCTCGCAGTCCCAGTTTCAGCCCTTTGGAGCAGGGATAGGGTGCTGGTGCTGCTGTGCCCCAGAGGTGTGGCAGTGCTGGCCAGCAGCCACACCAGGGATGTCCCCTCAGTGCCACCCCATACCTGGCGCACCACTTCTGAGCTTCAAGGCCCTGTCTCATTTGTCCAGACCCACCACTGGAAAACTTGCTTGGGCCTTTGTAAGGTGCAGGCAGCTCTACCATCATACTGTGCCTCTCATGCAGGCATTTCAAGTTAATTGGTTTGAAGTTCAGCCTTGGCTTTGAAGTGCAGCCACATCACAGTGCTGTGTTCTTATTTGTATATCACAAGCTTGCCGCAAACTTGGGGCGTTATCTCAGCTTCACAAGAGTATAAACAGCAGCAAGTTAACAAATCTCTTAACAGAACTGAATTCTCCAGAGCCGAACCTGAGATATTCGTGACAGAGCAGATTGTGCTCTAAAGGCTCTAACACATGAGGGAAGGGTTTTAAAGATGAGCAAACTCCAGAAGTTCACTGTTAAGGTAAATTATTCTGGGAGGAGTGTAACTTGTACACCCTTGTGAGGGTGTTTTCTGGGACCGTAGGCCAATGGAAAGGATGTTTGAGAAGGAAAGACCACAAAATAAAATGTGCCCAGAGGTTCCCAGGTGAGTACCTGAAGTTACCATGGTTCCCAGATACCTGGCTGAGAAATCCTGTGTAAAGGAAGATGATTCTGCTTGTCCTTCTTCCTTGCAGAAACAAATACATGACCGGTCCTGCTGGAGAGCTTGTGCAGACAGAAAAAAAAGTAGTTATTCTTGATTTAAGTGTTTTCAGAACGATTCCTCCAGAGCGCAGTGAACCACCACAGAGCCGCTGTGGTCGTGTCCCGCGATGCTCCCAAGGACTCATACCAGGAACTCGTCTTCTAAAGATCAAATTCTATTTCCCGGCAAAAGATGTTCTGTCTGCCACATCAAATTTTACTAGCAGTGCTATTATGACTGTGAGCATCACTCTACATGACCAGAATCCTGTTGTGAGCTGCTTCTGCTTGATCTCCAGGCATGAGAACATTCGCTGCCTCTCTGGTCTCCATCAGCAGCTGCACAACCGGCTCTCTGGGCATCGAGACGTCGTGCACCCCTCACTGCTCAGGGGCCCAGGACCGTGTTGCCTCCATCGCCTGCTATGGTGCTGTGAAAGCTCATGTAGTTCCTCCCGCACACACACCTGAACCTGGGAGGAAGGGTAAATGCCCATTGCTGAGATGGTTTTGATTCCAGGCACACGATGTCCGACTTTATTCAGACAGGGTTTTTTTCCTTGGATCTTGCCCTAAAGAATTCCCAGCTGTAATGTGCCTGCTGCTGGGGGGAGAAATGTATTGTGTTTTTTTTTTTTTGTTTGGTGTTTTTTTGGGGGTTTTTTGGTTTTTGTTTGTTTGTTTGGTTGGTTGGTTTTTTTGTTGGTTTTTTTTTGGTTTTGTTTTTTTTTTTTTAAATTCAGATTAGTGTCTCTGTGCCCTGGAAAAAGTGATGTTTCTCTGAAGCATCCCTTACCCAATCCCCAGCCTGGGCAGCACAGCTTGTCATCTTACAGTGGGAAATAAAAATGATCGGCCAGAAGAGCTGCACGTGACCAGGGAGGAGATGTGACCTGCACCTGTGTCACCTCCTTTGCCCCTTTCTGTGCCTGTGGACTGGTTGCAACTGTCAAATATAAGCATCTATGTTTATTTTTAATTACCAGTGCCTGAGAACATATTATAACTTAGCTTGCTGCAAAAGGTAATTATCAATGGGAGATCATTTTTAGTTATTGGAATTCAAAAATAGAATCCATCTGAAATGTCTAAATATTGACTCTAATTTCTGCCTGTGACATTAGGAAGTCTTCTCTCCCACCTCCAGGCAGAGGACTGTGATTTAAGATGCATTCTCCTATGAAGACTGGCTGAGAGAGTTGGGGTGGTTCAGCCTGGAGAGGAGAAGACCCCAGGGAGACCACCTGGTGGCCTTTCAGGACTTGAAGGGGCCTATGGGAAAGCTGGAGAGACTTTTACGAGGGCATGTAGTGAGAGGACAAGGGATAAATGTTTTAAACTGGAAGAGGGGAGATCTAGATGAGAAATAAGGAGGAAATTCTTCCCTCTGAGGGTGGTGAGACCCTGGCACAGGCTGCCCAGGGAAGCTGTGGATGCTCCATCCCTGGATGTGTTCAAGCCCAGGCTGGATGGGGCTCTGAGCAACCTGCTC
>JAAGNO010025040.1:27639-39193 GCA_033439905.1 Ceryle rudis
TCAACTTCCTCTAGTGGGAGGTGTCCTGTCCCCTCATCCCCCCCCCCCCTCCAGGGCAGGGAGGTTAGAATGAGATGATCTTTAAGGTCCCTTCCAACACAAACTGTTCCATGATTCTGTGCTATACAGCACAACTCTGGTAATTGCAACTGGCATTCCTGCTAGAGCTCTTGTAACTGAGAAGTACTTAAAAGGATCTAAAATTCAGACTGAAGCTGTTCCATTATTTTCTTCTCAAGTTGGTGCTGAAAACCTGGCAAGCCATTAAAAATAACAGGATGTTGTAGCAAAGCCAGTATCTGCTGCTAGGGGAATTACTGAAAAATAAAGCATATATTAAGTAGCTTTAACTTTATTCTAGGAGGGAAAATAACCCTTTTTTAGGTAGCATGAAAAAAATGTTCATGGATCAAACGTAGCCTTTAACCTTTTCTCCTGTTCCACTTAATCAACATTGCAATAGCTGTTGGTGGCACAAATGCCGCGTACAATGAAAGAGGAGTGGGCAAATCTCCTGCCGATCAATACTTTTACTGGAACAAAAATCTTTAAAGCTTACAATCAATTAAAAAAGTTAAATCTGATCCCTTTAATTTGATAAAAGACCACTTCCCTCTCTTCGTGCAGGTACCTGTTCCTTGTGTTCCAGTAAAGATTCATCAGCCCCAGACACCTGCACACGGGTGACACTTCCTATAACAGCGCCTTGTCCAGGGGCGTGAGGTGCCTTTCAGAAATACATTATCCCATGTAATGTCTCGCCTAGATGTTCCAAGGTCTCACTGCTCCTCCCCTGTCTTCCAGGACAGTAGGGACATCTCTCCTGGTACTATCTAAGCATCAGTGGGGCCTTTGAAATAATTCTGTAGCGGGTGAAAAGTCTAGAAGCTAAGTGATGGTAAATTCATGATTTATTCATTATTAAAAGCAAACATCCCGAGGACTGTTTATAGGTTTCATTAAATATTTGTGCCTGATGGAGATGCGGAGGGTTGCACCATGCATTCATTGAAGGATGGAGTGCAGAGGCACACAGATAATTTTGCAGATGAGTTTCTCTGACTGCTGTGTCCAATACTTTCCCCTAACCTCCTTATATCATCTACATGGGTGATTCTGGATCACTTCCACCAGCTCCACCTTCTCCTTTTACTCTCAATGCTCTTTGCACTCTCCAAAAGTATACACAATTTCATGCTTAACAGCTCCTGCTGTTAGAAATGATTTATAATAGGATGTGCATATTTATGAGACACTCTCTGGGCACTGCCAGAGGAAGCTTTCCAGCTGTGAACTCTTGTCCACCCTCACGTAGGCTGGAGCTCGGCCGTCCTCTGCCAGGAACCATCAGCACAGCATGTTCACAGAAGCTTACTGCTAGAGCCTGGGGTTTGTGTGCAGGGCAGCTTGCCACCGTCCACTGGGACACGGGGTGAAAGTCCTGATCCATCCCATCTCTGGTGGTGACCTGACCTGCAGCACACCACATGGACTTTGAGCAGTCCAGGCCCTGTCTTCAGGGCACACTTGTTTTGTTCTGCAGGTGATTGGATAGATTACAGTGACCAAGCTGCAGAAGATTCTTTCCAAAAGAATGAATTTGAGGCTAAATTAGTAGCTCACTTGACCTTGAACAAGATCTGTCTTGGCCCAGCCGCCGTTGGCCCACAGGTTTACCATGGCCACATCATTCTGCAGAAGGTGGCTTCCTCTGGGATCATAAAAACTAATGACTGCAAGAGACTGCAGACCTCTGAAGCCTGTTTCCCTGCCCATGGATGTGCTTATCTGGAAGATTCACAGAGATTCCTGCTGATGAACATCCAAAATATGTATTTCCATGGTGTGCATGGTGGCAGGTGCGAGAGAAGACTTCCTAATGTCTAGGCTGAGGACTGCATCTAAATTGGAGTTTGAGCTCTTCTCCACGAGTCTCACTGTGTCTGGGAAGATTATGCCACCTTTGTTACAGAAACCTTGTACGTATTTCAAGACTGCTGTGCCCCTTCTCTTCTTCCAGTTAACCAACCTGTTCCATCTTAATAGACAATCTTCCTCTCCTAGATCTCGCCCTTCGATGGTCAGTGCCCAGAAATGGTTGGAGTGCTCTAAAAGCCTGCAAGTAGGCACGTGCTCCACTGTCTTTCAGGCTGTGCTACTTTATTTACTATCAGAGTGTTTCATGTTATAATTTGTTCCTAGTGAAATGTATTTTTGGCCATTTCTGAAATTTCAGCAGGTTAATAACTGTTAATAGCTCCTAGCATTCCAGATTTGCAATTCCCACAATCAACTAGACCGTAATTTGCGGATCTTAAACAAAAACATTAATGAAGCCAAGGCAGGATGCACGGCTATAATGCACTGCCTCGTCCATTCTCCTGTTTGGATACTGACTGTTACTCTCCCAGGCAGGTGTCCCAGGTCTTTCCCCTCTCCAGTGCAATAGCCTCATCTGGGTGGTGTTTGCCTTGCTTGCTTAGAGCATCTTGCTCAAGGCACAGCTACTCCTGACCACGAGGCCCACCACTCACTGTGCCAAGGGAAAATCTTAGAGGGAATTGACAGGAGATGCTCTTGACAAATCGATGTTGACTTTTTATTTTCCCTTTGTTTCCTTGTGAGGACATACAGATGGTTCAGTTGTTTATTTCAGTGTTTTTCTGGAAACTGGAGTTAAGTTTCTGCAGGTTATGGCTCTTCTGTTGACCTTTTGTGTCTGCACAAGACTTCTTTCCTGTGGAAAGTACAAGAGGGGAATTAAATCTCAGCAAGAAACAGAATGTCTTAACATCTTCTTGTTCTTACTGGCTGATAGTCACGTAGAGTAGGGAGGAAAATTTTCGGTAACTTTAAACCTCTCAGTCTTTCTTAGACTCAAAATTTGATGAGGTCAAATGGGTTCTCTTATAAAACACTAGATTAAGAATTAAACAAGTCAGAATTATTTACTTCAGCTAAGTAGAGATGTGAAAGAAATGTAAGAATGATTTTGCCAAAGTTTGGCTTGTGAACTGGATTCAGCAGAAATCCATTTCTGCAGAACAAGCACCATAGAAAGGAGTTGAAATCTCTGCTGCCGTGTGACATCAGTCACCTGCTCTGAGCAGCCTGGGAACCTGGTTTCAAAGATGGGATGGGGGGAGGATTTTAATGCAAATCCTGGGAGCTCCAGGATCAAATTCAGATTTATTTTTAAATTTCCAACTCACTCTTATCTTGAATAAACCTCAATGCTAGAATTTAAGAATGTTTTTTGCTCCTGCAGCCAGCGCTGGCCCTCTGTCCCAGATGAGCTGCCTGCAGTTGCCCTGAGGGGTCACCTGCTGCTCAGTGCCTGTCGTGTCCACAATGGACACGAAGCCAGAGAACACCTTGAGGAGGTGGGACAGAGGAAGGTTTGAGCATGTGGCTGAGATGGTTGGAGTGCTGGAAGCCTGGTGTCCCCTCAACACCAGCACCTTGGTTAGAGCAGGTGTTGGGGCTGGTGGTGCTGTGCTGGAGGAGAGTCCTGCGGGGGGCTGGCACAGCCCTTCCCTAGGGAGCTGTGCTCCCATCAGACCAGCTCCCATCACTACTCCTGGTCTGCTACCCGTGGCCTGCCAAAGACTGCATCCATGTCTATCATGATGTTGGACACAGCTTTGTCCACAGAGCAAACCTCAGAAGCAGAGTGAGATGTTGTTCACAGATCTGATGAAGGCATCTGGCATGGTAGGAATCTCAGAAGCACACAAGTGTCTCGTCCATACAGCCTTAAAACACCCCAGACAGGCACACAGTGGCTTGGTGGCCTCACTGTCTCTGAATCTGCTGTAGGAACTTGTTTCTTTGAGAGCTGCTGGGCTGGGGACTTGTTCTGGAGAGCCTCTTGGGATCAGTTCCTTCCTCCCAAGGCCCCCACAGCTGCCTGTCCCTCCTCGGATCCCACCCGCCACTTGCAACAGCTTTACAAAGGTGAGGACTGTGCAGTGGTGGGCGCGTGCCCGTGAGTGTGTCCCATGCAGGGAAGCTGTGCCATCAATCCATGGCAGAGACCTTCCTGTTGGGGAAGGTGATGAGATATTTGCAACCTCCCCCTGCTGCAGATCACCTGCCACGCGATTAGGAGTGCGGAAAAATGTGTAAAGTATGGAATTTCTTTCCAAACAAGAGTGAAACTCCAGTGCACTCCCACCAGGTTTCTGAATGACATTGTGGCGCTCTGCGTGTTCAAAGCCGCGCACGCGGCAACTCAGGACGTCCCCACGCAGCAATAAACGGGCTGTGATCTCTGTATGGCACGAGCGGGCAGTCACTGGTGCTTGGTCCTGCGGCTTCTCTCGCTGTTTGTTTCTCTGTGTCCCTCATTTGTGCATGCAGGCAGCTGGCTGCTCCCTCTTGAAACTCAATTAGATGTGCTGGGAACGAGGTTAACTGGGGGTATTTGTGTGGCTGCAGCCAGGCACTCCTGAGCAATTGGATTCTGATGTTTTCTGGATGTTTTGTAAGTGAGAAAAAATGCCATTGTGTAATGCAGAAGATGAGTAGTTCTGAGTGTTCTAAACGCTTCTGTAAGTCTCTCCTCTCTTTATTAACAGCAGCACGTTTAAGAGTCCTGAAGAGACTTCACTAAACTTTCATTTTTTGATATAATAGGCACTTAAATAACTTTTTTTAAAAAAAAAAGGTATATGGAAGAATTACAGTAGAATTGCAATGTATACTGCTGTGCAAAAAACACACTGGCTTTTGTTGCCAGGGTGCACTAGCTGGAGCCAAGAAGGAGGCTATATTCTTGAGGCAAAAACCCTACAGGGAGAAGATGCAGCATCCCATCTCTCTCTGATCCAGAATTTCTTTCAAGAGCGTAGCAATGGGTTTCCTCACACACGCGGACATGCTTTACAGCCCAGGCTGGATGCACTAGAGCCACAGCGTCATCCTCGTGCTGTTTGCAGTTGGGGTCCTGGGCCCATTCTGGTGCCTGTGTTTCCGTCAGGCCAGCGTTTGCTGCCCCGCACTTCCGCAGCAGGCGCAGCCAGGATGCTCTGGGTACAGCAGGCAAAGTGCTGCTGGGAAACTAACATCCTGGTTGGAAAAACACAAACATTTAGGTACATGTGAAGGTTTAATTTGACTCTATTTATTCAGAGAGCTTGGTTCCTTCTCCAGAGCAGAAAGCAGATTGCTCTGGTTATTTTTGGCTCTGACTTGGCAGCTTGACCCTCAGGGGTGAACCTTGTCCCCCCACTTCGCTGGGCAGGATCCCTCACTGCCTGGGCTCAGGAGCCCTTCTCCTGTAAACACGTCTGTCTCAGAACTGAAAGTACATCTTCAGTGAGTGCCTGGGTGTGTGGCTGGGAAATCTGCTCGCTGTTAATATTTTCACAGCAAGAGTTGACCTCTGGATCATAATAAGAAGAAACAAAAGGGATGCAAATATGGCCTTACGTATTTACAAATGTGATTAATTATCTGCAAGCAAGTTTTGTTGTCGCAGATCTTATTTCTGTTTCTCCCCAGACACACTGAGCCTTTTTGTGTTCGCACTGGCAAACACACAAACCCTCCAGTCAGATGACATGTGTCACTTAAACCTACCCCAGATCTGGATTTGATGTATGTCAACACTTTTAAAGTTGTTAAATTCAAAAAGGAGTTCCTCTGCCGGCTCCTCGGTTGCCAAGGGAATGCAGAGTGTGTAATTTGGCTTTTAAAGCCAAACCCAAACATCGCTGGGTTATCCATCTGATGGTACAAACCTATCTGAATATTTGTTTGATGTGTTAGCAGCGAGATACTGATGTTTTAGCAGAAGTGCTGTGGATGGGGATTTAGGGAGCTAGGGAGGGAAAAGCCCTGCCCTGGCTGTTGGGGCAGTGACTTGGCCGTGCCTGTGCCTCTCTGGTACCTCCTGCCCTACCTCCTTCAGTCTCAGCACCCCTAAGTGATTTTGACCTCATCTGCCACTCAGTCCCAGCAACCCTGAGTGTTTTGGGCTGAGGTGAGCAGGTCCCATCAGGCACCTGCTGGAGGGATGTCAGAGCGTTGGTCCAGGTCCCCATGCTTGCCACTGAGCCAGGGAGGGCCACAGGGTTCTGCCTTCCTGGGAGGGTCCAGGGCTGCTCCTGACTGCAGGTGGGATGGACCAACATCAGCAGGGCAGGGTGGTGTCCTGGTCTGGGAGAGGCCAATGAGACAGACAGATGGTGGGGAATGAGCTTTACAAGGGGTTACCCTCTACCTCTGCAAAGGCCGCAGGAGCACTGATGAGATCTGTGCTTCTGCCATTACCTTTCAGTTTATAATGCCACATTTGGGGCAGATGAAACCAGCATGTTCACAGCCTCTCGCTCATTTTGGAATGGGGAGGGACACCTGGAGCCTTTCAGGTAAGCCTGAAAGCCTTGCTCTGAGCAGCACTTGTGCAACTTCCAGGCAAAGGCAGCCAGACTGAGCAGTGCCCACTGGTGCTGCCCGCAGGCACCAGGGGCTGGAGAGTTGGTCCTCCCCTGAGCTCTGCGCAGCCCCACGGTCTGGGAGCAGTGGCTTAGTCACCGCTTGGTTGTTGGTCCAGAGGAAGAAAAGCAGAGAATCTTGCAAGTAACAAACGGCCTAACCCAAAGTGATCTTTTGGAAAGTAAACTATTAGGTTAGATTAAATTAATAGGGAAATTAAAACATTGACTGAATCAGTACTCTGTCTGCTGCGACTGACATGCTGCAGAATCCCATAGTCCTCACCGACAGCTGTAATGCTTTGGCAGAACATTCATTACCACCAGAGTGGTTAATCAAGAACCTTTCAATCAAAATCCCACTTCAGCTGCCTTTTTGCCATCCAGAGCTAAAATATATATGATCTTGAATAGAGAGGTAGTTGGGCTGCAGCAGAACAGAAAAGCCTTTGGCAGAGACACTGGGACTCAAGCAGACCAGCTCTGTTTCTTGTTGCCACCCTCTCACCGCACCCACACAGACCCACTGTGTTGGCCATTGACCTCCAAACAGGGGAGGGTTGAAATAGAGACATATTTTATATAAATCTTAAAATATAGATATTATTTCTTAGCTGTAAGTAAATTATTATGACTATTTCCAGGATTTACTTGCAGAATCAAAAATAGAATAAAACAAAATCAGGAAAAAAAGAAAAAAATTCCTAGGACATGCAAATGGATTTTGCCAGCTGAGAGAGCTGCTCTCTGGGGGGGGCTGTTCCCACCAGCTTCGGCCTTTCCTGGGCAGCTGCCGAGCTGTGATCACTTTCTGCTTTATGTCTTGAAAAGAATCTTCCACTTGCAGTTTCTGTACTCCAGGATTAGTATTAACGTGAGGAAATGATCAGTTTGCTTCAAGTTTATTTGCTGTATTTCTTCAAGTATGTTTTATTTGCTGTATTTTGAAGCATTTAACCTTAAAGCCTGAAAATCTGTTGGGAGTCTTCCCTCCTTCTCCTAATTCTCTGCCATTCAAATGGCAGAGCCAGGCACCCATCCGGAGTGGCAGGAAGGGACTGGCAGAAGCTCCTTCCCCACTAGTGCAGAAGGAAATACTGACACACTGTTTACACATGTGCGAATTCTGGCCTCCTGTTCAGTGTTTTGCATGTGCAGTGCACGTTTTTGCTTTTATTTCAACATATATTTTTAAAAAGAGAACCACGAAAACCGAGTGAAGAAGAAAAAGACATCAGTGCCGTGTTATGGCTGAGATTTTACACACATTAAAGCTCTTAAGTGGAGCTGTGTAAAACTCATTGGTTTCACTTCACAGGGGCTTGTGACGAGATTTGCTGTGGCTTGTGATCCACCTCAGCCTGCACCCTCCGAATGCTCAGGAGATGCAGGGCTTAGCTCATTTGCTATCTCAAGGCCAGACTTAATCAGGATATGTTTGTTCAGACACCTCTGTCAGCAGCTGTCTCCAGACTGCCCTTCTCACACGTTTTCTGCACAAAATCTCATTGGTTTCTTTCAACAATAACAAGCACCTACATTTTCTTGAGATTTTATGGACCTGATTGTATAATTTCAATAATTCTGAATTTATATCAAAAGATAAAGTCCTTATGTGTGACACTGCTGCTAATACTTCAGTCTGATGTGAGCACAGTTTAGTCCAGAGTGTGTTTGTGCTAAGCAGGCAAGTACTTCTGTGTGCATCACCTAATGCTGAGAAAATCAAGCCAAAATAGCCATGGGAATTTCTGAATTTCCTGGTTACGAGTGTGCAGTGCAACACCTAATGTTATATCTGTACTGCAGGGCACTGCTGGGAACAGGCTCCAAGCTGGGGCAGAGCAGCTGGAAAGTGCCTGGCAGAAAAAGCCCTGGGGCCAGAGCTGGCTGGAGATGAGCCAGAGAGTGCTCAGGTGGCCAAAAAGGCCTCCAGCATCCTGCCTGTGTCAGCACTGGTGTGGCCAGCAGGAGCAGGGCAGGGATCATCTGCCTGTACTGTGGAGGCCACCCCTCGAATCCTGGGGTCAGTTCTGGGCCTCTCACTCACAGAAGGACACTGAGGGGCTGGAGCCTGGCCAGAGAAGGGCAACAGAGCTGGGGAAGGGTCTCCACCCAAGGGTTTGGCAAAGCAGGATCAATGGGACTTGCACATGTAAAGTTTTCAACTCCTTACCTGGTCTCTGGCCCAGCTGCCAGTAAAGGTGATGCTGAAAAAACACTGCTGGAAAAGAATAAAGATGATTTTTAAGTTGAAGATGTCAGAGGAGACGGGATTCCTAGGAGCAACAGGGTACTTTCCAGTTGGGATGACTTTGTGGCACTCAGCAGGCAGCCTGAGCACAGCTTCTGCTGCAAAGTTCATGCTGTTTTCCAGAGAAAATTATTTTTCCTTCCATGTTTTTGTTTTCTTTCCGAGATATTATCCTCAGATATACTTAGTCACCTTTCTAGCAGAACATATTGACAAGGAGGTGCATCGTGGTGCTGTTCCATCCCATCTCCGGCGGGGAAAAGCAGAGCCACAGTGGGGTAAACACGGTGCATATGCTCAGACGTGGCTGAGACACAACACAGCTGAACACGGAGAGTGGAGGCTTCAAGACACGTACGAAGAGGAAGATCCTTGGTGCACAGGCGACCGTGCTGTGCTCTTGGAAAAGAGTGAGAGCTTCAGCAGCCACACTGAAAATAATGGTGTCTTCTTCCTTACTGAAACTGGGAAAGGTTGGGGAAAAGGGAGGAGGGCATCAACAGAGCGCAAGGCACGAGAAATGAGGAGGAAAGGGCTTGAGTGCTGCCCTTGTGCACTGTGGGGACAGCAGTGGGGGTACGGGCAGCAGCAGCGGCAAACGTGTCCTTAGGGAACGGAGAAGAGCATCGGAGCTGAAGATGATCAAGGTGCTGGTTGGTAAAATTTAAGAACGCGGCAAAGAAATGATCTGCATGTCTCAGTAACCATCAAAATCCATCCGACCTGCTTAGGGACAGTGATGCTTAGAAACTCTGGCAAGGGTGTGGTGGGGTACCTTGTCCACAGGAGAATGAAATTCACTTAGTTGAATACTCTGAGCCATTAATAACAATTTTTAACAAAGCCCAGAACAACGGGTCGATTCCTAAGGGGGAGAAATTTGATTAGTATCTGTGCTTAAAAAGAGTAAATAGAAAAGTTCTGGTAAGCAATGACCAGTTGTCAGGCCCAGAAATAATAATGGAAAAACTCATGTGAGATGTCACCACCAACGAATTCTTGTGTTCTATAGTGCAATTAATGCCAAGCAAAGTGGTTTTATGAAGCATGAGTCTTAAAGAAAATGGCCATGGGAGATGATAACTTTGCTGACTGAAGGCAACTGTCACAAAACAGATTTCCTAAAATAATTTGATTTACTGCCCCAGGCACTTTGAAAAATTGCCTTATACCCAGTAATGCCTCAGAAATTAAATGGATTAAAACCAGTTAAATGTTCTAAAAATGTAATCAAGCCCAGGAAGCCATCGTTCTTTGGTGTGTTTCTAGCAAGTTGCCATAGGGATCTCTCCTTAACACAATACTGCCTTGCAGAGGACATACATCAGCAGGTGCTAATAGTCCAGGTGCCAATAGCTCAGCCATGGGGAGAGGGGCTGTGGACATCCCACTCGCTGGAGACCAGTCCAGACTATACCTGTGGAAAACATGAGGAATGTTCTGGTAGGAAGGACACGATGTCCAGAAATGTATCAGGAGTAAGGATTCACAAGAAGGGCATGAGGAAGACCCAGGAAACTACAGACCTGTGAGTCTGACCTCAGCACCTGGAAAAATTGTGGAGAATTGCAGAATCTCAGCATGGTGGGGGTTGAAAGGTTGAAAGGGACCTCTGAAGATGATCTTCGCCAACACCCCCACTCTAGCAGGGTCATCCAGAGACAAGCTGTTCAGAGAGAGGTGCCAGATGAGGTGGGATCTGTAACCTTCTCCCATTATGAAACCCTCAGGGAAGCCTTCCTGGGATGTCTGATGGGCAGCGAGGGAGCACAGCTGCCATCCGCAAGTGCCCCATGGAGACTGGGCACGTGGAGCCTCAGGGCATGGGCACAGTTGGCTGCAAACCCAAAAGGAGCAAACCCATACTGGGAATGGGAATATTCTGATTACCGAAAGCAGTTAGTGGCTGGAAGGGCTGACGCAGGGACTGCACACTGTAAAGACCCTCCAAATGCAAACGGAGGGATTATTTGGAAGCGTTCCTGAAGCTGGAACAAGCAGTCACGTGGTCGGAAGAAATTAGTAGATGAAGCGTAGGAAAACACATTAGATTATCCAAATGGTCCCTTCTGGCTATGAATTTCATGAAAGAATATGTGGGGTTTATTCCTTTATTAAAAATAACAGATTCCTCTAATTTGATCAGTTTTTCTCTGTCCTTGGCAGTCACCACAGCATCTCACTTGCAGATGTAGCCACAAGCCAGCTCTTTGCTGAAGGACATCAGCAGAGTTTTGCTAACTTCAGCTCTAGACAGAAGTCCTAATGTTGCTCATCCCGTGGCTACGGCTGAGCAAAGAGCTGCTTCTCTTCTCCATCAGACTTCTGAGGTTTCAGGAGGAAATAGAAATTGCCCTGTGTGAGGAGGGTGAAGGCGATGGAGGTGGCGGTAGCGGCCCTGGCACAGAGCGAGCTGCTGTGCTGCTCTCCGGCCACACCAAGAACACTGGAGGGGCCTGGGACAGGGTCTGCCTCGTACCCTGGGTGCTGTACATTAACGCGTCACTTTGCACCCCGAGTCCTGGCCAAAACCAGCACTGAGGCACTACCACAATGGTTATTACCTACACCAGACGGGGATCTGGCCCCACAGATGACTTTCCACTGCTGTCACTAAATTGCCCCATTATACTTTGGCTGCCAGACTGGTTTTATTTTCAAAGATTGCTTCCTGTTGCAGTAAAAAGTTATCTTTCCTTTGATGAGGACCAAGGCACAGATTGTCCCCCTGCACTGGGCACTGGGGAAGCAGCCCCTCAGATCCTGGGGTCAGTTTTGGGCCCCTCACTCCCAGAAGGACATTGAGGGGCTGGAGCGTGGCCAGAGAAGGGCAACGGAGCTGGGGAAGGGGCTGGAGCAC